>LVTN01000127.1:341612-411275 GCA_001649415.1 Musa itinerans | reverse complement strand
TCATTTTGCTGAAGGACTTGTCCTAAACCAAAAAGTACAAAAGCAAAGTATCATCATATGCATCATCTTTGAGCTTTACTTATTTACTAAGCAAATACATTCAGTTGTATCCTCTAAAATTAATTAGGAAAGATTCTTCATGTAATAATATCTTAACTCAGATTTGAAATGTCAAATAAATAAAACTAAAGTGAAATTCATGACAAATATTAAAATAGTTCAAAAACACAACTAGATCCAGCAATAAAACAACTGAGAAATCCATGTACCTCTTCTTCTCGCTCCAAGTACTGCTGTATCCATTCCTTATGTGAAGATTTTCCTATATCAAGAGATAACTCATCCCGCTTCACCTTAATTTCAAGTAAAGATTTAGGTATACTTTCTGGCTGACGTTGCTGTGGAACCCAATCTTCCCGAGCTGCAGATATTATCTTCACCGACCTTTCTGTCCCTTCACAAAAATATTACCACACATGAAAAACCTACTGAAAATTTTAAACATAAGGAACGCGTATATCATATTGATGAAAACTATGTTGTACCAAAAGTTGAGGACATATCCAAATTATCAATAAAGTAAGAAAATTGACATCACAATACTCTGGCAGATTTGATGGCAGTCAAAAATTGAAGAGTAAAAGGTAAAATGGCATTGTAGCATGCAAGTATCTACCTTCAAGATTAGATGTAGAGGCACCACTGGAGAATTTCATTGGAAGCTGATTTCCGGGAAGATTAAAACATAACCAATCCAAAGCACCCTCAAATGTTGCTCCATCCTAAAATTCATCAACATATGGTATCTCAGTCTCCATCGAAGTTAAAATTTTCTTCTTATCAAGTTTATTGATAGTTCGGCACCGATTCAAGGATTAAAACTAAAGAAAAGCCAGATGTAATTTTTCCTCAAATAAATAACACTTGTTGCATTTAAAAATGAAAAGTTCAAAAACTTCCAGTAGTCTAAATTTTCATGGCCTTAGATTTCCTAGTTAGACATTTCCACTCACAAACAATCTTGATTATGATAATGGAATAATGGATTTGAAAATCTCTACAAACAATGTTGATTGCCATGATTGAATAATGGATTAAAAAGTTTACAACCAGTATATCTCCTAGCTTGGACTTTTATCAAAAATGTTGACATTGATTTAAAGATCAAGAGTTCAAGAAAGTTCAGAAAGCATTGAATGTTTCTTTACCCTAGATTTGAGAAACGAAACCCTAAGCAAGAATCAGAAACTTCTCAACACAGAAATAGAAGAAAAATAAATTAAAATATAACAAAATCAAACTTTGGGGTGGAGAACTCAGATTCCATCTCGTGCTTCATGTCCATAGATTTTCTAGATCGATTTTTCCTCCTACGAACAATGTTGATTACAACAATGTACTAATCGTTCGAAAAAGTCATCAGTTTCTTGACCTTTTCTTTCCTAGACAGATTTTCCTCTACTAAACTAATGGTTTAGTAGTTCAAGAAAGACCAGAATCCATCCATGCTTTTTTACTCTCGATCTGAGAAGTGAAATCCTTATCAAGAATAAAAAACTCTTCATCACGGAAACAGCAGAAGAAACCCAGATTGAAAGAGGATCGATAGCACCAAAGTCTGATGACGGAGAATTCAGTTCCATTTCATGTTTCATGGACATACATTTTCTAGACCGATTTTTACTCTTTCACTTCGATTAAAAGTCGAGCAACTTCCTTCGTGTCTCCTAATTTAAGGATTAAGAGTTCAAAAAAGTCAGAAGCCATCGCATGTTTCGCTACCATATATTTTAGATACGAACACCTAATCAAGAATAAAAAACTTATCATCGAAGGGACAGGAGAAGAAAATTTAAAGAAGAGAGGAGAAATGGAAACGAACTCCCAGGGCAGAGAGAGCCTGTTCGATTTGATCCGCGGAGAATCCCTCGAGAGATAGCTTATCATAGACACCGCGAAGCCTCTTCGCCTTCTGCGTCCTTGAAGCAGCATCTGCGGCGGCGAGGGACGGCCCCTCCGCAGCTGCCGGCCTCTCGGTGTTCAAAAGGAGGCGGCGGAGACGGCGCTCATTCTCTGCGGAGATCTGAAGCTTGGGAGCGGGCTTGGCGTCGGCCGATTGAAGCTTCGCTTTGGACGCCGCCTTGTTGCTCGCCCTCTGTTGCTTCTTTTTCGGAGCCATGAGGAGAAACGGTGCAAATGAGTTCTTTCTTTCTCTTTAATTTTCTTTTATTTATTATAGAACCGTATCTGTATGTGGGCCACACGCTCAATCGCCGGGTACGCGGGCGGGTGGAGATAATATTTTCGGATGAGCAAACCCCCACAACCAAATCAAACCCACCTAGCCAAGCGATGGCGAGCAAACGGGGTATATGGGGAAAGGACGGCCTATAAAGACCCAATTCTAATGGCTCTCCATCTCAACCCTGCTCGCTTTATAGCGTTCCACCCCCTTCGATTCCCGCCTCTACGTCTTCCCCTCTCGCAAACCCTTCGCCCTCCCCCGAGTAGGCGAGTAGGGTTTCGTCTCCGTGGACTCTGTAGCGGTGGCGGCAGCGCTACAGGCAGGAGAGTAATGGAGGCGCCGTTCATGGTGAAGGAGAGGATTGATCTGACGAAAAAGGAGGAGAAGATCTTCCAGCGATTGCTCGATGTTATCCGTCACTTCAAGTTGGAGACGCAGCTCCGAGTCGCCGGCGGTTGGGTCCGCGATAAGGTTTGCTCGTGTTCCGTTCCTCTTCTTGTTTTCGATTATCTTGTCTGTATCCAGATTAGTCGAGGTTACTCGAGAATTAAATCGAATCAGAATCTGTAACAACTGAATCACAGTTGCTAAGACTTTGATTGTGTGGTACCTGTACTCTGAATTGCGATTGACTACATGCTATTTGAACAAAGGTCAATTTCTCATTGTCGTCCTCGGACGAACTCTTTAATGCTGACAAGAACTGAATGAATATACTGACGATGGGCTATGCCTTATCTTCTGAGAAATGTTTATTAAAGATAACGTAGTATGTGATGCTGAATGCTCAGTATCTTGTATCTAAGTTTTGTGACCGATAATCGAGGTAACTCTGGTGCTTCGTGAAACTTGAGATCTTTGTCTTTACTATTGGATAAAGGACCATGTTGTTGCTTTGAATACAGCTTCTGAAATCACAGTAGGGTTTATAGAACTGAGAAGCTTAACCATTATAGTGACCACAATTTCTTAGAGATTGGTGATATACTAATAAAAGGGTTTTACATGGAAAGGATAGAAGTGATCTGGACATTGTTTAAAATATTAAAATTTCAGTATGATGAGATGCCCTTGGTGTTTAAGATTCTTGTTTAAAATATTATTGGGTCCTAAATATTTGATTGAGTGATCACAAATTCACTGCAAGGAAAGGCCCAACGTATGATTTAACATCCCCTTTCACGGGGTATGCCGGTTTAGACTTGATGTGTGAACGCAACTGAAATGTATGATGGAAACTCAAAAGAAGAATGAATACTACAAAATATTTTTAATTAAACACAGAAAAGTGGGGCAGATACATGATTCAGACTCATGACTTGGTTTGACATCATTTGTCCGATCTAACCTGTTCCCAATCCCAAGTTATACAGTTATATTGGTCCTGCAGACCTGAATCCCATAAAATGGGAAACTAAACTGGGATACTATGATTTCATTCTAAAGCTCATCTTATCTTAAGGCAGTCACTAATTTGTTCCTGGCAGAACAATTTGCTATATGCAATATCTGATTATATTGTGTTTCTTGGGATAGCTTAAAAGACCCAGGATCATGTAATGTTAGAGGTTTGAAATAAAATAAAATTTTATGCTTAAGGTCTTATACAAATGTGGAGCATTCAATAGAAAAACTGGTAAAGCATCAAACATTTCTGTTGTTTGTTCTTGCAATTATGTCTTTCCTTTTTGGTGTTCATATGGCATTCCATTACTCGAAGAATTTCTCAGATTTCTGTGTGGTTGCTTGTGCTTTTGACGGTAAGCATTTCCTGCCAACACTTAGGTCATCGGAATTGTGATAGTCAATAACTGAATATTGCTTGTTTGGAGTTGACATGAGGTCAGTAGTCCCTATAATCATATGGTGAGTCGTTTCATATCTTTTGCAACTTATAGTCATTCTCCATAGCTAGACTCATCAATGGGCAAAGTTTTTTACGGTTTTACCATACGATGACAATGGAAATATTGAATGGAACTTTTGTAGTTTTGAGAGGTAAAGCTAATGTACAGAAGGCTTTAAAAGATAATTGAACTGTACCATTTCAACCAAATGACTTGGATGCTGGCTGCTGTTTCTGATAACAGTTTAGTACTCCTGCTAATCTTTCTCCTGATTGGGTTAAGCACTTTATGATTAGCAGAAACCAATCTGATTCCAGTATTACTGAAGCTGCTTGTATCTATCTTCAGCAAATGTTTATTTTTTAAAAGCTACAAAATACAAATCCCTATCCACATTGGTCAAAACTCAAAAGTTAGATGCAAAATGACTGAAATTACTAAAAAGAGCGTACCCAGTGCACGAGGACCTGGGAGGGTCAATATACGTAGTCTTACCTTTAAATATTTAAAGAGGTTGTTTCTATAACTTGAACCCTGGTCTCTCAGGTCACAAAGGAGCAATCTTACCATTGTACCAAGGCCGGCCCTCAAAATGATTGAAATTATTGAAAATGTATAAAATGACAAAAATAGTGAAATAAAAACCATATGCGTGTTCTTTTTGTTTTCTTTTTGTGGGGGAGTGAGGGGAATGAAACTAAAATAAAAATTTTGCTTGAGTTGCTCAAGCAGTGAATAAATTGGGAAAAAATGTTATTTTTTGAGTAGAACTATCTGTACTGGTTCCTAGATTCCTACTCTGGGTTCTAATAGAAGCTTCTTTTGGTATATGCCAGCAAGGTTTTATGGCTTTTACGTTTTCAGTTTCCTTCGTTTTGATGGGGATGAAATTCTTACTGGCCACGCTACTAGTTTTCATGAAATACATGTTGTAGTTATGAGTAGTAGTCCAAGAATCTTCTATAAAATATATTTTTAATAATTGTTTCATCAGCTCTATGGTGTATCTGCACCAACCAGTGGCAATTTGTGCTTTTTAGATATTATTAATTGGGATCAAACTTCTTACACTGCCTTCTCAAGAATTTGTTGTAATAAGATTCTGCTCAAGACATGGCAGTGTCTCTCTTTGAAGAAAGACCACTTTTGCTTCATGGGGCTAATTTGTCAGTTTGGACCCCTCAATCTGTAGTTCAGATAGAGGAATTTTGTGTAAATGAGGTGATGGATTTGTATGCATATGTTAAAGAAAATTGTATGAAACATTTGTGGTACTTGAACAATACTTTGTGGTTTTCTATGTTCAGTATGCTTTTTGTTGAACTTGATTTTCTATATATGTGCTTCTGAAATTTTTTTCTTCTCAAAGTTAGAATACAAGTAATGTACAAAATTTCAAGGGCAGATTTATAGTAACTCTCTTGTGTAAGCATATTGCTGTTACTTTGGTTCAAAAAAATTATTCTTGGTTTCATTATGAAAAATGTTTATTGTTCAAATTAAACAGCTATTGGGTAAAGATTGTTATGATATTGATATTGCATTGGACAACATGTTGGGTCGAGAGTTCTGTGAGAAGGTCAACGAGTTTCTCCAGTTTACAGGTGAAGAACAACAAGGAATAGGTGTTATCCAGTGGTACGTTTTCCTTCCTTTGGTTTCTGGAAATAGATGTTACTTGTGTTCAATGATTTATTTACTATTTGGTTTGAGAAAGTCAACTTTTGAATTGTTGGAACTTGGAACCTGGAAGTGCTCTTAAGTCTTATCTATCATGTAGTTGATCCAAAGGCAAACATTGTATTCCATTGGAGTTGAGATTTATCAGTGCCAAAGTTGAACCAGACTAAAGAATATACTCGTTTCCCATTTAGTGCTTATAAATTAGAATATATCAATTCATTTGTGTATGTTAATTATAGTTATTATCAAATCACAGTGAACAAAGGTCCTTCTGACTATTTTAGGTAATATGGTTAAGGTGACTTATGGAGGTTAAACTGTTAAGGTACTAATAACAATAGTTTCTTGTGAATATTTGATTGATCTTGTATTGGCTCATTCTTTTCTCATTTTGATATATATACTGATGAGACGCATGTTTATGCAGCAACCCTGACCAATCTAAACATTTGGAAACCGCAAGGATGAGAATTTATAATACTTGGATTGATTTTGTTAACTTGCGATCTGAAACCTATGCTGAGAACAGCCGAATCCCCACAATGGTACTTCCAGTTCTTTTAATACTATATCTAACTACTGAATCCTTAAATGTTATGTGGAGTCTTTGTTGCTATTTATGTAAGTGGTTATTGTACTGATAACATTGACAAAGAAAGTGCTAACCATGATATTTTACTCGTGTACATTTGGGTCAGCTGCAGAGGAGTCATCTTTTTTTCTTCTTTGTGTCAGTGCATTAGTTATAAGTTTCATGGTATGGGCTGTATTGGGATGTAAATGTTCTGACCTTCATGATTTGGCTTAGAATAGTGCTTACATCCATGAAGAAGATCTATATTCTTCAGGAATATAACATGTTTCACTCGCCTTATGATCTGGATGGTTCTTGTGAATCTGTTTTAATCCTCTTTATCTATTAAAGACATCATCTCTTGATATTTTATGGTCTTTATAATATAGTCTCAGACTCTCAAGTTACTGATTCCAATGAAATACTGTCTGATATTGCTCCCCCACTTGTGGCACCTTTATTTTTCATCACCTGATCCCTCTGCAGCATTAGCTGGTTTACCAATCTATACTGAACTTATTTACCACTTGATGTCTGAAATATATTAGCCAATGAAAACCTATCTTGGTCGTAATATATGAACTCATGAAGGAGATTTTACTTGATCTTTGTTTAGCTTTATCAGATCGTTGTCCTTTTAAGGTGGGTTTGGTTTTTTGAGGCATGTTATGTTGAATTACGATATATTTCAAATATATATTGGCATTAATTTGATTTGTATATATTTGAAACTGAATCAATTTGGGATTACTTCCTCAACTAAGGTTGTTCTATGCTAGGTATTGTTGCTCGTAAAACAAAGCAAAAAAGATATATGAAATAGATTATATAAGTGGGAAAACTAGCATCGCATAAGGATAAGATATATGTAAGGCCTCCATATATATAGCTTGCAAGCTATGATCTGGGGTCCAATACATTAAGGCATGATCTGACCAAAATGATCCTGCCTGATGTCCAACCCAACCCATTTTTGTTCCAAAAATTGAACCCAACTGTAGTATATGTTTCATATTTTGGGTTTGAAGTCAGACTGTATAGGGTTGAGTTCAACTCAGGTTTGTCAGACTGGATTAAGTGTCCATTACGAAAAGAAAACCAGCCAACACTCATGTAAGAGATCTCTAGTACGATTGTTTGCATATTGCAAATTAAGGTAACAATACAAAAGTAGAGAAAGCTGTAGAAATAGCACCTTCAAGGTTGAAATTGCTACAGTTGGTTGACTGGCGGTGAATGGTGAAAGGTCGGTCACTGGTTGCCAATGGGGAGAAGGCAATATTTTCATCTCCGAATGCATCATCTTTGTCTATTTTTCTTTTGTTCTAGTTATGTGGATTACAAAATGGTCCTTTCCATCTCTATCTTGACCAAAGTCTTTGTCTTTCTAGCTTTGGAAATGTTTCAGAATTGTTTCTATAATTTATTACCCAAAATTCCTTTTCTCTTGCTTTATTATTCAAGATTACTTGTATTGCTTGGTTAATATTTGTGGTATTTACTAAAACTTGGAGAAATTCTTCAAGTAACTCAGAAGTTATACTTCAGTAGTTTGTGTTTTGAATTATTTATTCAGCTGCATTACTCAATAAATAAGTCATGCTCATGTCAAGTGCATAACTGGTAATTGTTTATTTAAGAGTCGTAGATTGTGTCTGCATGGATGTATATATTGTGACAGTCTTAAATTCTAATTGTGTTCAGAAGTTTGGAACAGCTGAAGAAGATGCCTACAGGAGGGATTTAACAATTAACAGGTATAATGTCATTTTTTTCTGCTCTTTTTTCTCATGTTTCAAATGGTGACATTTGTTCCTGTGCTTCTTGTTTATGTCCAAACCAGAGTTTCTTCCCTTTGTTGTTATTATTATAGACCAGATTAGCATTGTACATACTACATACTATGAGAATCCTCAAATTAATCCACATAGTTGATGCTTTGTGGATACACTAAGCCACTTAGAGCTATGGTCATTTTAACTTGTTTAGAAAATGTTTATGTTCCTGATTAGTGACCTTTGTGCTGTTGAACATTTAGATGAAAATTGATCACTTATAATATAATTTATTTAACCTAAATTTCGGTCAATTGGAAATAGACTAATTTCAATTGCATATAAGATAGAATATTGAATGCCCTTTCATCATGAATCTGTTTTTTTCTTTTTTTCTTTTGTTTAGAGCCAGTAACAAATTACAGATCATTGTATCTTTTGATACTCTTTCTAAAGTAACATTTGCAGCCTTATCCTTATCAAATTATCTGTATATTGTGGTCTCCTGTTAAAACTGTGTTGCTGTGTACTAATTGGAAGAACCGGAAAAGACTAGTGAAGAATTTCAAACATGCATTGCACTCAACCACTCTCATACACAAGACTATAAACTTAAGCTAATTCTGGGTTCAAAACTGTTTGTTTAGTCCAACATGATTTCTTCAATTATTTAATTATGACATCTTTTTGATATTACTATGACTACTCTTTTTTTTTGACAGCTTATTCTACAATATTAACACTAGCACTGTTGAAGATATAACTGGAAGAGGTTCCGTTTTAGTTTGTTTTTCATCAATCTACCATGATATCTTCATTATTGGTCTGACACTCCTGGTAATCCTGATTAACATAATCTTTCTGTTCAGGTGTTCAAGATCTAAAGAATGGATATATTGTTACTCCATTACCTCCTAAGGCTACCTTTCTTGATGATCCACTCCGAGTTCTTCGAGCAATTCGCTTTGGTAATGACAAACATGGAACCGTTTGTAAAGTAAATTTCCAACAATTTATGCTTCTTTTTCTTTTAGGAAATTGTATTACATGTGGGTGACTTGGTTTTATTGTTACAGTAAATTGATAGATTTTGTTATGTAAACTTTAATATATATTATTTTATTTTATTTTATTTTTAATCTGTAAAGAATATTTTTCTCTGTGTTTGCTATGTAAAAATGTAAAATTTTAGTGATGTTTGCCATATCAGTAATCTGCTTTCCTTCTTCCAATAGTTCTCTTTCCGAGAGAGTGTTTCAGATACACTTGCCAAGTATTGTTGGCCAAGGCCATGCAGGAGCATTCATGTATGTCTTGCTGATTGAGCAGCACACAAAACCATGACCATCAAACATACAAACTCAGTAATTTAGAAAGATTAAAAGAAGTTATTTTAGATTGTTGTGACTTGTAAGATATGATAATGCAGAAAGAACTTTTTCTGAGGGGGTTAGTTAAATAGCTATAACTTACTACTTTACAACTGCACTAAACTGCAAAGATGTATGTTTAAGCTGGATTGCTTTAGACACTTCAGACATTTATTCTATAACTTTTGATTGTTTGCATGTCAAGTTAGGTTATTTCAATTAAATGCTTACAGTGAATTGTTGTCAGATTCTAAATTATCATTATCAATGCGGAATTGCAATATTATGATAGAATTTGAAGTGTGAAGAAATTGCACAAATTCATCTTTAGTGACATAAATATACCATTATGGATATTACTATTCAATATACTTTATTGCAAAATGCAACCTTCTTCATCTTGTCAGTACTCCTCTTTTAGAAGTAACTTGAATATAATAGAATATTAAATCATCCTTTTTTGCAATACCAGGTGCTAGATTTGGATTTGCATTGGATGAAGAATTAAAGAAAGCTGCCTGTGATGACGAAGTAAAAGCAGCAATTGCAGGAAAAATTAGCAGAGAGCGTATTGGTCATGAGGTATGAATTTTCTTTTGTTATCAAATGTTGCTCTTTCTCTTTAGGGATGGCTCCTCATGAGTGAAACATTGTCCTTATGTTTGAGGGGTAGAGTTGGATTGGTCAGATTTCAGCTGGTTTTGGTTCCAGCATATTGCCAATTTCTCAGTGCTTTTGACCAATCCAGCTGATTTCTTTTGATGGTAGTTCTGGTGCTAGCTAAGGTTGATCCTAGTTTTCATGTGTGGGCTTTTAAACAATTCCTTTCTCTAAATTTCTGACTTTTATATATCAAAATTAGTTTCTACTAGTTATCCATTTTCTTTTTTTTTCAGATTGATCTGATGATGTCTGACAAGCAACCAGTGAAAGCAATTTCATACATTGTTGATCTACAACTATTTTATGTTGTCTTCACCTTACCTGCAAATCCTAAACCTGCAGTAATTGAAGGAATTGATAGGTTTGTGTTTGTCCAAATATAGTTATTCTATTTTCTTCTGAAACTCATCTAAGCATTCAACAAAACCATCAGTGGTACCATTTCTTTGACATGTTGCTGTTTCAGCTAGACCTTGGAGTTTATCTTCATGGATGATGTAGTATACATTTATACAATGACTCTTTTATGTCTTCAATATCATGGAATGACTACTATGAAGATAACATTAATTAAGGAAATTAGATGTGGAGTGGACATGTCATCATCAATTGGCAATAGTTGTATTTCACCTTTTGCTCAAGTCACATAATGTGCAGATGGAATTTTCACTATTGTTTTGTTAGCAGAGAAGTTTAAATTTTCTTTCTTTTCTTCCTTGCTGCAACTGTTCAAGCTAAATCTTCATGTTACCTAGTTTGCTTTAGGGCACACCTTTAAAACTTTGGTCCGTTTTGTCAGTATCTTTAGTTGACATAAATTCGCATTGGTTTGATTATTTTTTAATCAATTATTATCTTGATTAAAATTGTGGTAATCTGCCAGATTTTGTTTCTGTTGTTATCACATGGGAGATCTATTTACCTGTTAAGAATGTTTTTCTGTTTGATAACTTCGTGAATTGATGCCTAAAACCTCTAGTGTTTTTAAATGTTCATGAACTTCATGATACTTACGCACAAACTCGTGCTAATGGACTGGCATCCTGAAGACATGTTTGCTTGGAGGAATTTGAGAATTGGTGTCCACTTTGTTCATCGAGTTTCATTAACTCTATTTGCACTATGAATACTGTCATGGTTGCTATCTCTATTCCTCAATACTTGATCACAGTTTAAAACAGCCTATGAGGTTGTATCTCATTAAGTCTCTTTCTTGACTTGATTTACATGTTTGGAATTAACGATTATATGACTTGGTTGTTCAATCTGGTTTACGTTATCTCTCTCCTTGCTCTCTCTCTCTCACACACACACACAAACACATGCAACAGACTCAGCCAACCCCAAGAAAAAAGGAATGAAAAAGTCAAAGAACAGTAGAAAAGAAAGAAAAACACCTCACTTTCTTTTGAATGCAAATGTGATTTTTCTTTATCCTGGCATCTTATTAACAACTTATTACCAGTAGTAACTTGTTTGTCTTTTGGAAAATAGTTAGCAAATTCTTCTTGTGAAGTCTGTCAAGCTTCCTGAGTCCTAGCATTTATATCATTTTTGAGTTCTTTTATTGAATTTTTGTCACATTACAATGTAAAACCCTTGTTGATCATTTCTGGTCCTACTACTGAGCAGGATTTGTGTTTCGTATTTGGATGCAGCATGGAATCTTCTGCAGTGTGTTGGCCACTCAATATTTAGTGTGAGTTAATTATTTTGAGAGTATGCTATATTTTTGTTTGATATGCAGAACCTTTTGCTACTTTGACAGATCTGGTTGCAACCATGCCTAATGCAGTTGTTTGACCTTAACAGCATGACAGTTTAACTCCTTTACATGCCTGTACTGTTCCAGACATTGAATTATTTACTGTAGTTTCTTGGCCTCTAATTGATGTTTAATCCTGGAATTCCTCGCACAAAAGGAGTAAGATCAATGCATCACAGGGGTGACCCTTGAGGCTCAACATGCAAAAGTCTTGCCCTATGTGAGATCTTTTTCTTCATGTAATATAAAGGTTTCCGTTGGTGCATTGTGTTGCTTCTTTTATTGTTAATGTGCATACTGTCCAATTTCTGCCTCATAATAAGAAACCACATATGAATAAATGGACTACTTTTTCCTCTTTTGGGATGAGATTACATGCTAAGTCATCCTTTCCAGTATGTATTTGACTTCATGATAAATATCTGACTTCTAATTTTTAAAAGCATTCTTATATTAAAGTATTAAACAGTCATTTGGTCTTTTATTTGTGTATTTGGTATAAGTAGTTGCAATACAAATTTCAGGATGAACACCGAAGGCTCTACTTATATGCGGCATTGTTTCTTCCATTTAGAAGTATGGTGTACATGGATAGAAAATCTAAAATGGTGAGTAGATTTAACTTGCTTATGCTATATCTAAAAGTTGTACATTGATTAGGGAAGAGTCAGACTTTGTCTTGAGTGCAAGGACTTGTTCATTCTTCGATAATGTTTACTTTTTATGCCTTAATCCTAATTGCTTAATCAGTCACCAGCTTATTTTTCATACTCTTTCTAGATTTATCTGAGTGATCTAATTATCAGGTACCTGTCACCAGTTTTATCTTTCGCGATTCCCTTAAGTTGAAGGCTAGTGATGCTGAGATGGTCAGAATTCTTACCCCATTAACAAGCTACATCTCATGTTCAGTTGCAAATTTTAGTGTTCCACAATCATTTATCTTTTTGTAAGATAGCCTATTTCTACTTGCCATCTTCAATATGTTACAAAATTCGACTTCTAGGTGATGAATTTGCATGTTGCATCTGAGAGGTTCGTTTACTTAATTCCTTTTCTGGAGTCAAACGAAGATTCAGAATTTGTTGATGCAGAGCTTGCTGATGAATTCCTTGACATACCTCTGACTTCAAAAAGAAGGGTTTTGGCAGGTTAAGAAATGCTGCATTTTATATACTTGTGGTATTTCCTTGCATTATTTATAGCTTCCATACCAAAGCATCTTGTTGGAATCCAACTATACGAAACCGGTGATGAAGGCTAAATAGGTTGTTCCATATTCAGAGGGTTAGACTTGAGACAAGGATATTGACATGGTAATTAAGCATGTTAGGTTAGTGGATTCATCGCATCCCAAATATAAAGTAAACTAGAACATTTACAGCTCCGGTCAGCTTATTTTTTACGTACATTGTGCATCTGTACATGTTACAGTTCAGCTTCCTATCTGTACTCTTTTATCTGGCATACTAGATGCTTCCATCCTCCCATTGTTTAG
The DNA here is from genome assembly GCA_001649415.1 of Musa itinerans. Classification (NCBI taxonomy): domain Eukaryota; kingdom Viridiplantae; phylum Streptophyta; class Magnoliopsida; order Zingiberales; family Musaceae; genus Musa; species Musa itinerans. The sequence goes on along the minus strand of LVTN01000127.1, from coordinate 397,855 downwards.
GATGATATGGCACATGATTATCAAACGTGTTGAGGTTGGCTGATCCTTCTGCCCCATTAAGCGACTCATTTAAGCTCATATATGAGCAGCTGAACTTGAACAGTATTTGGCTTGTCAAGGAAAGGAAAACTTGGAAAGCTTAGGATTAACCATGGAATAGGCTTATTTTCATGACACATGGAGTAAATGTGAACATTTACAGCTCAGATCAGTTAATGTCTTGGCTTACTATGTGCATTAATACATGTTGCATGCCAGCTCGTTGACATTCTGTTTGATCTGGCATCATAGATACTTTGGTTCTGCAATGATTAGGATGTTGAAGATTTGTGCTCTGTCTTTAACTAGGATATACATCATAACTAGAGACGTGATTGACAACTACCTGAACAATTTGACAAATAGTTGCATATTGGCACTGCAGCACTAGCAAATCATCTTTTAGAAATTACTAGGAACTTTGATTCTGAAGCTTTCATTTCAACAACCAACATTGTAGCATATTTTTGAGCTTTAATTTTGCAGTATTGTTTTTCTTTCTCTTCTGATTTTAACATCCTGAGAATTGAGACTCGCAGAACTCGATGTGGATTCTTAACCAATTTTGGCTTTTACAAATGCACAGGACTTCTTCTGCGACAAATTAAAGATTTTTGGCGTGTTTCTTTGCTAGCATCAACTTTATTATACTGCAGAGTTGACCAGAATGATGACCCTTCAAGCGGACAGTTAGAATCAGAAAGAAGGAAAATGTTTTCAAAAGTTCAGAGTATTGTAACTGAATTAGGTAAGAAATTACCCCTACTTATAATTTTGATTCTTGCATAAATATGGTTATTAACAAGACTTGAGATATTTTATTTCAGCATATATTAGTTTTAACTTCTTGCTATATCTGCTTACCATGAACTATTTATTCTTTCCAAGCTGTTTCCTTGTGTATTTTCATATTGTTTGTTGCTCTACTGCTGCTTTCAATTAGTTGCATGAGTCAGATTCTGAGGGTCAAGTTTCTCGGCAGGTCTTGATCAGGTGTGGGAAGTGAAACCATTGCTTGATGGAAAGGCAATCATGAATTTTCTACAACTAAAGACAGGTGGTCCGCTGGTCAGGGAATGGGTAAGATAATATGATTTGACTCCCAGCACTAATTCTCACACTCGGAATGCTTATGAACAAATCCCTTCTTGACAGCAACAAAAGCTGCTAAAGTGGCAACTTGCTCATCCTGAAGGAACCGCAGAGGAGTGTCAAGATTGGATGAAGCAATTTCAAGCAAAACGGGCAAAACTTGACTGCTGCACTTGACTCACACAGTCCATTAGTCTGTCATTGCACTTACAATTTTCCATGTTCGGGAGGAATGTTGATGCAATTACAAGACAAGTTCTCGTGCTGCTGCTGATTGGTTGCGCCAGTACTTTCTATGGTCGTCAGTGTGGGTCGAGGACAGTTATATTTGAACTCGTTTTACTGTGGCCAACAAGTTTTGTATCAGCTGACTTTCCTTCTCTTTTCTCTCCCTTTTGGTTTGGACTCGCAAAAACGAGTCTGATGTAGAATACTAAATATTTAATGTTATGTCCATTTTGACATTTGTATACCTCGTGTAAGTTTCGGTACATTTGAGGAGAAAATTTCGCACGATGTACGACCGAGTCAGCTGGTCTTTTTTTTCTCGTGTTGTCAGCAAGAATGTTGCGGTTTTCTTTTCAGGGAAAGCACGAGCTCGGTCGTACATCACGTCCACCATGGGTGACCAGAGCCAAGCCTCGATGGTCGTGAAGTGACAACATCAGGTAATATCCCACACGCTCATCCAGCCATCGTTTGCTGTTCCGTTTCAGCAGTCTTGGTTCTTTCGAGGGCGTTATGACCAGGTGACTTGCATGTGTCTCACTCATCAGAGGTATTTTTCAGGGGTGTTCTGTCCGCCTCACGTTTTCATGGCCACCCGCTCGCTCTTCCTCCCGTTTGTTCCTCACCAATCTTCACATCCAATGGCGCGTACGATCGTTGCAAAGAAGACGCGTCTCCTCCGTCTCCATTCTTTCCTTTGGTAGAAGTCGGTGAAGCAAGCAACAAAGAGTGTGATTTGGATAATTCCTTCGAAGGCAAGCGGTCGCTTGGAATTCACAGCACCAAATATATAAACCCGTCTGTCTGATCGGCATCTCACATATTCCGACGCCACCACCACCGCCTCTCTTTCCCAGAAGATCCCCCTCTCTCTTCGATCTCTCCGCTCCCTCCACATCCCCCTCGATCCTTTCTCCTCCCAGTTACGATCTCTATCCCATCTTTCATTTTCTTCCTTCTTTTTTTCTGCAATTTTTCTTAATGATACTTTGTGATTTGATCTGTTGTGCATGTAGGAGTCAAGACGGTCGTATCAGGACCAAGAGGCGCGGTCTTTGGGCCAAACCAATCGTGAAAGCAGCTGCGGCAGGAGAACATCTGATGGCGGACACGATGCCGATGCCGATGCCGGTGGATACCACGGTGAGCCCCCCAGGGTTCAACCCCTGAAGCCATCCAAGACTATGACCACTCACCGATCACGCCACCGCTCTCTGGTTTTCCTGTCATCGGTCTTGCTACCGGCCAGCCCGACTCCCGCCGCCATCGCCGGGTAGGTCCCTCCTTGCAACTTGGGTTCTTCGATTAGTTTCCCAACTCCTATCGCCATCTGGTTTCGGTTCATTTTAGGCGGGGATGAACCCTATTCGGGCACGCCTAATGCTGGAACTTTGAAGCTTCGCCAAGCTATTTGTCGTAAACTGAAAGGGTTAGTGGATCCTTCTCTCTTATTACAGTGACTATGCTTTGGGTTGCTAACATACAGGTTTGTGGAGCAACTTTGCAGCGACTATGCTCATTGCTTTGGGTTGTAATTAGTCTGGTCTTGATTATACTTTTCATGGCAATTAATACGCTGTTTGTGATGGACTGCTAAATCGAGGCAAACCTGTTGCTACAGAGCACCGGCGAGCTGAGCAGCAAACGTTCAGTTGATGGCAGTGAGCATCAGGTGCGAGATGCGAGTGCATTCTCGTACGCTGCTGCATCACTATCGACATTACAAAGAGGCGACGGAGAAGATAAGGCAGGCCGTGCTTCTCCTGAGGCAACCAGTTCCAGTCTAATCACTAAAACAGAGCAATTAGGGTTCATGTTTGAGCCCATCAAATCATGGAAATAATAACATTATATAGGTACGGGGACAAACACTTTCACTGCACCAACGACAATAAAAGCAGAGCGGGAAAGTGAGTCGAATCTCATCGCCGGGCGGAGACAACATGATGAGAGGGGTCAGAGGAGCACGGCCCCTCCCCACGTGTCCGGCCTTGTACGATCCTGATTAGAAATGTACGGCCACTGATAGCTTTGATGGGCGAGCAACGGCACACGGTGTACTACTCTTTCCTCCTCCTCCGTTACAGTGCACCCCAGACTTTGATGTGCCTGTCCTGTTACCTCCGTGACCACACAGAAGCCGTCATCATCGATCGCCGTCTTGTGTAACCCACTGTGAGTGACTCCTACTCCCCCCGACCCTTTTAAATAACGGCTGTTACAGGGTTACACAATATCTTCGGCATTATCACAAACACCTTTCCTGCACTTCGAGGCACGCCAGCTCCGATACTGTGTTTATAACGCTTCATTACTTCTTTTTAGGGGGCAGACGTACGAGGAATTGTATATCTATCATGACACAGCCGGCGAAGAGATTTAAGCTCCAATTCTTGTAAAAGGTGACGCAGGAATTCTTCCCACCGTCATTGTTCTCCGGCTTCCTAGCTGGCTTTATCTCTGTCTGTGTTGGGGTGCGTGCATCTCCTGTTGGTGGCTTAGGACACGGACGTCTCACGACTGGAATCCACAGATCTCGAGGCCACAACGCGTCGGAGCACGGTACAAAAAGCCATCCCCTTAATAAATGGCCATTTAGGACTTGGGTCATTTGGGATTAGTCTTTGCAGCTCTCGCTCCCCGTGGAGATGAGGATGTTTGCCTAGTTTTGGCTGTGACAGCGAAAGCCCTTCATTTTTATTGTCGCTCGGTGGCTCTTCCGACGACACACATCAAAGACGACCGGAGATAGAGAACCCCCATGAACGTGAAAATAGAAAGAAGAGCCATTGCACAAGTCTAGATCAGAGATTACATGAAAGTGAGGAAGAAGATGCACCCGGGCAAAAGGTTTGGCAGGTGAAGGAAAGATTGTGAGTACTTAGCCATCAAAAGCTACTCTCTCTCTCTCTCTCTCTCTCTCTCTCTCTCTCTCTCTCTCCTTGAACAAACAAAGAATTATACTACAGAGACGAATTGGATCCCTATACAAATCTTTGTTCCCCACTCTTGCGGCCCATTTGGACCCACAAATCAGGTTCTTAAAATCACAACACTCAAGCAGAATAGAACAAAAATAAAAGAAAGAGAAGCGATGGAAGTATTCTTTCACAAGCTGAAAGAACACTGTCCATTAATTTAAAGGGTTCTTTTTGCACGCCAAGCTCACCTTCTGCAAGTCAAAAAAGAAGAAGAAGAAGAAGAAGAACAAGAAGGAAAAGGGGGAGGGACAGTCTCCGTTTCCTGGATACGAAGCTCCGATTGGATTGTTTGTTTCTACCATGCATGCTTAGGATCTTACTGAACACGGTGGGATGACGCAATGTGAATTCTCCTCGCCTCTACTGTGAACTGGTGTGGTTGTCCTCGTCACTGTCTGCGCTTTGCTGCTGCTGATGGGTGTGGGCTTGGTGATGGTGATCCATTGGGTGGTGGTGCTCCGAATTCATGCTCAGGCCACCTCCTCTATTATACGCGTTGAGCGCCGCAAGCATGCCCAGGTTAGTCTCGGACGTTCCCAGGCCGAGATGCTGAGCCGCCACGCCGCTCGTGGGCTGCTGCAGCACCATCGATCCCAGCGGCAGAGCACGGCCACCTTGGAAGTCGGCGGCACCAGGTAAGTTTACTCGTGACATGAATTGGAGTGGCGCTTGGATGGTGCTGCCGCCGCTGATCCCACCGCGGTACTGCCCGGCCATGGCCGGGAACGTCCAGATGGACGGCTCTGAGGGCCCGGTGGCCGCGGCCACTGCCGGCGCGGCTGACCCTGCGGACACGGGAAGCATCCAGAACGCTCCGCCAGCTGCGCTGTTCGGGGCAACTGCCCACATTGCCGCCGCAGGGAGGATCCCTGGCGACCTCGTCAGTCCTGCAGCTGCTGCGTCTTGTTGCTGTGATCGCTGCTGCAATTGGAGCCCGCTGCCCGCCCTCACAGACTTGGAGACCGACGACGGCGACGAGGGGCCGGCCCCTCCGCCTCCTTCCTGCTGCTGGGGAGGAGTCTGTTGCTCATCTTTGAAGAGATCCTCTCTAAATCGTTTTCTCAAATAGGTGTCGGTGGAGTCGCCACCGCCACTGCCGACTCCGCCTTGTAAGCCTTCCCCGATCTGGTCGGCGGACAGGAGCTGGTGCTGGTGGGGATGATGGTGGAGTTGGTGGAAGCCGAGCATTGCGGCAGCACCAGGGTCAGTCACCAGCTCGAAGTCGGGGCGGTGGTGGGCGAGGGCGAGCGCGTGAAAGGAGAGAGGGGCGGACTTGGAGGCCGGGGCGGAGAAGGACGAGCCGCTACTCCTCAGCGAGATGTTGAGCGTGGAGAAGTTGGCTGGGATCGTACCGGTACCGGTGGCAGCTATGATCGCCGGCTCGGCCTGCTGCAGCAGCCACTCGATGGTCTCGCCGTCGGTCTTGTGCCCGAGCTCCCGCGTCAGCTGAAACACACGCGCGGCGCAGATAGCCGGCATGCGGATCCGGCGACCGCGGCCGTCGACCTTAGTGTGACGGTCCTTGGATGATCTTTTGGCCGGGGTGCCAGCGACTGCGAGCTTCTTGGACGCCTCGGCGGCGGGGGAGGAGGAGGAGGGGCCAACGGCCCCGCCGGGGTCAGGTTTGGCGGTGGAGATGGCCAGGGAAGCGTCGACGACGCCTCGGCCAGACGCACCGTGGTGGATGATGGAGCCCATGAAGGGGGCTACGGAGCCGCGGCTCTCGAAGGCGACCTTGTCGAGCGTCGACGGCCTGCTGTTGCTTCCTTGCTGCTGCTGTTGGTGATGGTGGCCAAAGTAGTGTTGTTGCTGGTGGTGTTCCGAAGTGCTTCTACTGCTGCTGGTTCCACTGCTGCTGTTGCTATTTGTTGGAACTCTTCCCCCTCTACCTCCTCCTCCTCCTCCTCCTCCTCCTCCTCCCTCTTCCTCCTCCTCCTCCTCCTCCTCCTCCTCCTCCTCCTCCACCTCCATGCCTACCATGCTCACTTTTTTCCATATCTTCCTTTACTGTTCTCTAATCTCCCCTATAAATCCACAGCAATTGTTTCCTTTTCCTTTTTTTTTTTTTCTCTCTCTCTCTTTTCCTCTCGAACTCTATATATTTCTTTATGAGATTTTTCGTAAAAAAATCCGAAGAAATAATAAGAGGGAGAGAGAGAGAAAGAGAGAGAGAGAGAGAGAGAGAGAGAGAGATAACCTAGTTAGGGTTTGCGGGGGGGAACACGTGCAGGGGGCCGCTGCATACTTGGCTGGAAGACTGGCGTGGGGCTCTCTCCTCTCTTGATTCACTGTCGTCCCCTGTGCGCGCGCGTCAGTGTGGGCGAGAATGGAAGAAAGAAGAAGGAACGCAAGCGAGCAAGAGAGAAAGGGAGAGCGGATGGGAGGTGGGGAAGACGCAACTTTAGATCGTTTAAACGCACAGGACACACAGAAGCGAGACCGAGCGAGAGAGAGAGTGAGAGAGACTACCAATAAAATACGAACACAAAGAAGGCGAGGGTGTTGAGAGGAAGGGAAAGCAAAGGAGGGTCGCGGAGATTTAGATCCTAAACCCTAATTCCCTCAGGCCTCAGCTTTTTTTCCCCCTTCTCTTCTCTTCTCTTCTCTTTTCCCTCACCTCTCTCTATCTCTCTCTCTCTCTCTCTTTCTTATGATTCCTCTCTCTCCCTCTCTTCCTTTCTCTGTCACTGCTTCGAGTCTGAGAACCACTCGTGGGGCCTCGAACAGAATAATGAATATAGACTGCTGGTTTAGAAAGATGCAGTTAAAAACCTAGCAAACCCATGTCTCTTTCACTTCATTCCATCACTGCCCGATGCTAATCTCACTTCATACTTGGTTGATGCAGGATTCAGTCTATGATTATTACTGCTCCCCTGCGGTAATATGGAGCAGCAGCAGCAGCAGCAGCAGCAGCCAGACATCGCAGGTGGGCGTCAGATAAAGCATCTAATGCTGATGACAGCTCATCCCAACACAACCATCTCTTCTTTTCAAGAAATTTCCTTTCCAAAAGAAAAAACCTTTGCACACTGACCCCTCCAGTCGATGCAGCAGACTCCTCCTACCCTCGTAAGATGATCCAGCAGTAGCAGTAGAATACTCATCTGCCAGTCAACTCCAGGTTGCCCCACTTCCCCCTCCCCCTTTGATGGATAGATACAGCAGCACGGACATCCCCAACTTTATCCCCTGCTTACATTATGATCACAATGTGTTTGATTATTTTACTCTCTCGACCGGCCTCCGGTGCACCAACTCGCGGAGAGGAGATGGTTAGGAGGCCGGTAGCGATCCGATGTGTCTCCTCCTTCTTTTCTCTTCTTTTGATATGTGGTCTTTCATGGCGACGATCAAAGCCTGGTGAAGCCTTCCTTTTGTTGACTCCCAGGTGGATCGCCATGTCAATGGGTTGCTTCACCACACGCGACTGGGTGTCAGGACCCGGCTCGAGCATCGAGCCACCACCTGACCCACGTGCGCTCGGTGGCCTGCCCTGCGCCCTGCCAAGTTGCAGAGCAAGTTGGAGCGGGGGGCAGGAGAGGCAAGGAAAGCGAGGTGCGGATTCAAATACACGGAGGAGTAATGGTGTATTATATGGCGGCCTCTGGTCACCAGACACAGCAGCATCGCTGTTCCTGCATCACCCCCACCTTTGTTGGCTACTCCGTATGTGAATTCCTGACGGTGACCCCTCCCGCGTCCCCACCCCATCCCATCCCATCCCACTCACCGATGCCATAATTTGAAGCAACGCCGCTCCGTCCGCGTCCGTCTCCGTGGCTCCATTCCACGGAGGCGTATCAGATTTGAGCTGGTTTTGGGTTCTTCACCCGCAAAGCTTCCACTGTGGGAGTGAAAGCCGCGCCAGGGGCTTTCCTATTGTGAGGGAGACGGGTGAAGCAAGGGAGGTGGAGGGGTGAAAGCCAGCAAGTACAGCGACTGCATGGCTTCAGCTCTGCTTTCGCCTGCGTAATGGCCCGTGCGTGCGTGCGTGCGTGCGTGCGTGCGTGCATATTTACTGCGGTAAAAAGAGACGCAAAGGCGGAAGAGGAGGAGGAGGACGGTGATCGATCAATTATTGTGAGCCGTAGAACTCCTGCATGCTCTCCTTTCCATTTCACCGTCCTGCTCGTACGGTGTCTCTCTACACAAGCTTAGTGGATTCTCTTGAGCTGCCCAGCTTGTGTTTGAGATTAACACAAGTGCGAATGACGCCAACTGAGATCTCAGCAATGGTCCTGTGCTTGTCTTCCTCGCGAAACGTAAGAGATGATGGCTGTGCAGAAGAGGAGTGTAGCACTTTTGGTATGAGAGTGCGGCGTAGCCAAATCTATCACTGACATTTAATGGAGGGTTTCCTGATGCAGGTGGGGATGGTAATGAGGTGGGTCCTGGAGCTGCAATTCTTTCCACATTTCAAGCTCGAACAGTCACAGGTAGACAGCTTCATGTTGGAGCTTGCTAAAACCATCATCCGACTCCATCATCTCTTCACATGCCTGCCTTCTGGCATCCCTCTTTCTTGCTTCTCTCTCCTGCATTGATTGACACAGGCAAGGCTTGATCTCACCCGTACCATCCAATCTTGGTACCCCAGCTAACATCCATTAATCAGTCTCCACAGTGACCGCAAAAGAAGCATGGGGGAGATGAGATTAGGAGGTGAGTTAGTAAGATGGCGAAGCAGCATTGCATTTAGTTGCACTTCTGCGATGGGCTTCTGCAGCTCCACTTCAATTCTCATCTCATCTCAGACCAGATTTATTTTTTATGGTTACCGCTACAGCCATATGATTTAAATAATTAGATGAGATGCCATATATTTGACATGATAGCCTATCATTGCATCCATGCGATGGATGAGATATCACCGTTTGTCGGGGAGAGGGAGAGGAGATAACTTGAAAAATTAAAAGAGAACAATAATTAAAAATATTTCATCTAATTCGATAACTTTTGCTTATATCAGCAAAGAAAAATCAAGATTTTCATCATGTCAAATTAATCACGAGGTCCTTCAATTATACCTCGAGGAACTTATATTTTTTTCTCATGTTTTTTTAGAAATCCTAGAGAAACTCATAACACATGAAATACTTCTCACATATTTTTATCTTTTCATCAAAACTTAAATATATATATAAGATATTTATAAGAAAATCAAATCTTAATTGTGTGTATTTTCTTTTCTCCACGAGAACTCTTTCTCATATTTAGATATTTTTTTATCCTTTTAGAATATTGGCTACGAGGAATCCTAAAATGCATATCAGTCCCAACATCATTTGATATGATAATTTTAATATAATAAAATCATTGAATCTTCCTTATTATTACATTCTTAAACTTAAGGTATTGGAATATCGATGTTTAAGATTAATCGAGTACTTTCCTATGGGTTGAAGTTTTTGAGATAAGTGATCATTCATACAAAGTATTTAATGTGTTTGAATTTTATGTATTTTTAAATAAAATTAATATTTATGAAATAATTATTTTAATTGATATAAAATATTAAAAAAATAACTAATCAAAATCAAAGGACATCCAGAGAATAAAAAAAATCTAAGCAAGCAAACTATCCATAAATTAAAATCGATGAAGATTGACTCTCCTTTTCACTTAAGATATCGTATTTCCTATCGATAAAACTCTAATTGATTCGATCTAAGTCTTTTTTTTTTTTTATCATCTATGTTTAAACCAAACCCTAGATCAAACTGAATCGAACTACAACTTAACATTTGATTCAAAGATAGAAATTACAGCCAAGTAGACAATTCATCATTTTAGGTGGCCTTTGGGAGTCACTTTCTACGGCCAAAGTTGTAGAGGACCTACACCACCATATTTGATTCCTTTCTTAAAAGATTGGGTAGCAGGACCAGATCTCAATCTGAACCAGTGGGAAGGAAAAGGCTAGGAGGACTTTAGGTCAAGCTGATTTGACACCTTCAGCCATTAATCTTGCAAGTTGTAATATTCCAATCATGATTCTTCCCCAACTTATTCAAATATTAGACTCATGGATGCAAGCTTGGCATGTCTCCTTTTCAAGATCCAGAGAACAAACATCAGGAACTCTTTTTCCACATACCAAGCCATCGAGTTGGCAAGAATGAGAAAAAGACTAGGATTGATTGAGCTAGAATAGCATTTAATGTTGCAAGCATCCAACAAGGCAACATGGAAATTATTGGAAATCATTGCATGATGGCCTCCTTTGACACTGCATGTCCTTTTAATTATTATTGGAGGTGTAGTGAAACAACAGGCAATAATAGTTCAAAGTTTACAAGGGAAGACATCACTGTGTCCTTATCTTGTTATTAGTGTCTTTAATCTTCTTCTCAAAGATTTTACATTTAGTATATATTCAAATAAGAATATATTTATTGAGGCAAAAGAAGAAAGAGGAAAAGAGAGCCTAATGAGATATGATTCATTTTGTTGAAATATTAAATTAAACTTTATAATTATGCAAGAAATCAATATAATAGTTTTAGTAAAATTAAGGTTCATTTTCTTGTAATATTATTAAATTATATTGCATGAGATTGGATTATTATGTTGAAATATTAAATTAAACTTTATGGTTAGTGAAATAAAAGCTCATATAGGAAATTGGATTCATTATGTTGAAATAATAAATTAAACATTGTGATTTAAGATTTTTAGTAAAATAAGGTTCATCATATTACGATATAAAATATATCATAAGAATTTGGATCCATTATGTTGGACTGTTAAATTAAACTTTAAGGTTAAACAAGGAATGGATTTTAAGATTATTAGTAATTAAAGTTCAAATTGTTGACTGGTACAGTTCTTTCGCTTCTCTTTTGTGTAAGGGAAGTATAGGGGGGTGGTATGGGATTCGATGGACAGAAACCATATATGATCAAGAGGCTGGAAGAAGAAGAAGAAGAAGAAGAAGAAGAAGAAGAATGATTGGGGAAGATGATGAGGCATACGGCGGAGGAACTGCTCATTTGGCTGCATCATTTCGCCATGCAGAGATGATGGGCACGGCTGCTGTTTCTTGACAGCACAAAGTGCAGAATCCACCGGGCGATGGCTACAGGGAGGAGATTGCTCCGCCGAACAGATCTGTGGACATCTTAAGCCACGAACAGTGCTGAGAGGAAAGGCAAGAAGGTGATGTCGACGGCATGCTGAGAATGCCAACACCTGCACGGCCTTCGGTGTGTGTGGTTTGTGGAGGAGACCTGCCTCCCTGGACTGCACCAGTGTGGTGATAAGCATCATGTGGTGTGGCACATAACATCACAGGAAAGCGAAGGGGGATTGCATCGCTGAAGTTGACCTGTGACAACATAATATCATTTTCCTTCGAAGTAAATGCCACTGCGAAGCTGCTGTTAGATGATTGAAGATGACATCGGAGGAAGACCACAGAGACCTCAATTAGAATCTGATACTACAATATTTCGGTAGAGCTTCTTCTACACAGAAAAAAACACTCTTCTCCTCCTGCATATAATGTTTATAGTTTTCTAAGGATATATATATATATATATATATATATATATATAGATTTGGACATCGATATATATATATAGTTTTAGTTAGCAAATCAAAAATCCTTAAAACACTACGATAGTAGTATCATACACTCGAATTTTGTTCATATGTTACGTTATAATCGATTTACTTATTAGAGATGCAAATGTATATAAGGAGGAAGATTAGAATTTTGAAAGTTTTCATTATTCAATCAAATAGTTAAAGGTATAGAAAGTAATTAAAATAAAATGTAGGAATGTATATTTTATTTTATTTAATAAAAGATAAATGATGGTAATAGATTTTGATCGTAGGATGTTGTTATCGATCATCATCATCATCAATAGTTAAACTCTATATTAGCCAAGATATTTAATAAAATTAAAAATAAAATTTATTTATTTTTAATATATTTAAATAAAATTAGAAATAAAAAAATAGGGTAATTTTTGAATTTTAAATAATATTATTACAAATCCGCATTCCTATTTTCTCATAAAATTTGGAAAAGAATATTTATTTATGAAATATGAAAAATAAGAAAACGGTTATTCGAAAATTTCTAATTACTCAACAAAAAAAAAAATCAACAGATTTTTAATTACTTTTATTTAACAAAAAATTCATAAAACAAAATATTCTTTTACGTGGTAAGCTCAAAATACGCAGGCAGATGCGATCGGCCCGACGCTTCCCACATGTACCAAGTAGCAGACGAGAACCGGCGAGGGTGTACGCCGCCCATGTCGCCCCGTCTCTTCCTCGCCCCCGGCTGCCAGATACAAATGCCTTTCGCCGTCTTTCTCTGGTAGGTTTCATCTCCCGCTCGGCCACCGAAAGAGTACTTTTTTTTCCTCTCCCCCTGTTTTCTTAGTAAATCTCTCGGTATTTTTGCTCGATTCTGCTTCGATCATTAGAGATTCGGGTATTCTCTATGTGAAATCAATCATTTATGCCTTCGGAGCTGCTATCTAATCTGCAAGTTCCCATCTTGATCCTCGATGTCGGATTGTGTGATCGTGAATTGCTTGTTGGTCTTCGTTGGATTTCTAGGGCTCAAATCAACGCTTGGTGTCTCTTAATGATTACTTTGGTCGGTGTGTGTTCAAGAAAGCTTCTTTGGGTGATCGTAGAGAGGATTTAAGGGTCTTATCGAGTTGCATGTGTTTGAGACTCCCATCTAACATGTCCAAATCACCTCATTAGCAATGCTTCACTACCAAGTCTTCTGCAACAGTGCTTTGGATGCAAGTCACTGTCATGTTGACTTTGGTGACATAGGAAAGAAACTTTCTTCATGGCCGGCTCATGAAATCATTAAGGATTCCTTCTTCTTTTTGGGTGGAAGAGATACATCAGAGTCATGGGATGAGCACAACTGCAGTGATTCACTGCAGCTTATTTATATTGAGTTTTCCTCAATAGACAAATTTATGACTCTTTTTGTTGTTCATGCATAATGTACTTATAATTTGTGCCATTAATATGAGAATATTGAGGTGGATAAGATTGAATTTTTTTTTATTTAATTGCTCTAATACGTGTAAAATTGGAGAGAATAGCTTAGGAGAGCATGATCATGTGCTAAAAACACCTATGTATATCATATATATTATAATTAAAAATATTAATTAATTAATATTAGTGATACTAGAAGATATAAAGAAAATCTTAAGCTATCCATCCATATTAAAAAAAAATCTATATATAATATATACTATAATTAAAAATATAAAATAATTAATATTAAATGGTAGGAGGAGACAGAGAAAAACTTAATATATCCATGTAGTTGCTATAATAGTAGTAGTTGATCATGCTAAAAAACCCTATATATATTATATATGTTATAATTAAAAAAATATAAAATAAATAAGATTAATGAGACTAGAAAGATCTATATAGTTGTTCATAATATGTGTTACTATCTTTTTGCCAAAGCTTAGATGATAGGCAATTGTTTGTTCAACTTGATATGTTTGGCATTCATGTGAATCATCAAAAGGGATTAATGTACAGAATGATCATATTTATGATTCAGGGGTGTCTCCTTTGGAATTCTTTCTTTGATTTGTACATCATTTTCACAGGACATTTCAATAAATATTTATATTATATTATATATATATCACAACTAATTGAAGTAAAAAACCATGAAAAATTATACATTTTCAGTAAGTTCTTGGATTAGTGTTTTTCATTCAACAAAGTCCCAAATTGAAGTTGGCATTAATTAGACCCATGTTTTTAATTTAATGTCTTTGAATGCAAACATATTAGCTAGTTTAGTTGGTAAAATTTATCCTAAGATGATCATGTTTACGATATGAAAACAAGAAGAATTTAGGGTTAAATTGCATACTATACTACTTTCAAGGAAAATAATAAATTTATACGTTTCAACAGTTCTGAGAAATAAAATGAAGACATCAAGCAAAATTAATGATATATAGCCCTCTAATTTATGTTTCATGTATTTGTTTTTTAAATACTAAAAATGTGCATAAATATCATTGTAGTTAGTCATCTTCAGTTAATCCCACAAATAAAATTTCTAAATAATATCTAATTCCCTTCAGATATATATTATCTGTATTTCTACAATTTGTAATTCCTGTCTTTATATCTTTAAAATTAAATTTTCAATAAAAGTATTAAAGATTATTTAGATATTTAATTTTTTTTTCTGAAAAACTTACTAGTAATCATGATTTGTAGTTATTGAATTAAATTATATATATTTCCCCATGTCATTTGTCGCTTTGATCACATCCTGCTCCACCAGTGCTGTATATCTGCACAAGCTTCAAAATCACCGTGCTGATACCAAAATAACTAATTAGCGCAGTAAGTATATATATATATATACACACACACACGCACACACACACAAATTAGAAACTATGTTAAAAGCCCTTCTTAAAAATAGAAAGAAGAGAGATAGGTGTCATCGAAGGCCCAAATGCCGTTTCTTCATTACTACGCCTTGGGCTTTGACTGTTGCAGCTCGTCAGCCGGAAGACAAGGCCCCTCCGCCACCTCCCTGTTGATCCCAACTGCCATGAGAGGTCCCGTTCCCCCCTCTCCCCTTTCGACCCGAGGATAGAGATCCCGATCCGACCCAATCCCATCACCACGTCCCGCCTCAATCTCCTTGTTCTTGAGGGGAAAGACAGGAATTGCGAGCGAGGGATGGACATCTTGATCGCGCAGATCCAGGCGGACCTGCGGTCGAACGACGCGCTGCGGCAGTCAGGGGCGCTACTGCAGGCGCTGCAGCAGTCGGCAGCGGGGCGGGACGTGTCGGCCGTCGCCCGCTCTACCTGCGAGGAGATTCTCGCATCCCCGGCCTCCGCTGTCTCCAAGAAGCTCGCCTTCGACCTCATTCGCTCCACCCGCCTCACCCCCGACCTGTGGGACACCGTCTGCTCCGCCGTCCGCTCCGACCTCGACTTCCCAGACCCCGACGTCGCCGCTGCCGCCGTCTCCATCCTCTCCGCCCTCCCCTCCCACCGCCTTCCCCGGCTCGTCGCCGACGCCCACCGCGAAATCGCCGCCTTCTTCGACTCCCCTAGCGACACCCTCCGCCTCGCCGCCACCGAGACCCTCGGATGCGTCCTTGCCCGCGACGACCTCGTTCTCCTCTGCCACACCGCCCCGGGCCTTCTCGACCGCGCTTCTGCCTGGTGGGCCCGTATCAACCAAGGCACCCTCGACCGCTCCGACGCCGTTTCCCGTGCCGCCTTTGAGGCCGTCGGCCGTCTCTTCCAGGAGTTCGAAACCAAGCGCATGAGCCGCCTTGCGGGGGACAAGCTCATCGACGGCGAGAACTCCTTCGCCATCCGCTCCAACTGGGTCGTCGCTGCCATCGACCTCGTCTGGAAGAAGCGCAACGCCCTCATAGCCCGCTCCCTGGTCCTCCCCATTGAGAGCTTCCGTGTCACCGTGTTCCCACTCGTCTTTGCTACCAAGGCCGTGGCATCTGGCTCGGTTGAGGTATTCCGGAAGCTCTCCAGGCTGGGAGGGAGCAGCAACGACAGGAGCGCTTCTGCCGCAGCGGACTCCTCGACGAGCGCTGAGAAACACGTGGGGGTCTCGGATGTGGTCTCCCATCTCCTTCCATTCTTGAGCTCGTTGGATCCGCCTCTGATATTTGAGGTCGGGATCAATATGCTCTCGCTGGCTGATGTTCCGGGAGGGAAGCCAGAGTGGGCTTCAGCGTCAATCATTGCCATTCTCACGCTCTGGGATAGGCAGGAGTTCTCTTCTGCTAGAGAAAGCATTGTGAGGGCTGTCGTCACGAATCTCCACCTTCTCGATCTCAGCATGCAGGTGCACCGCCAGTCCATTTTGTCTACTTGTGGTCTTTTATTTACTTATCTGTTGGTGGTTTCAATAGCCAAAGATGACATGAGCTGATCTTTTACATGCTAAAGAACTTAAGCGGGCAACTACATATGCAATAAAGGCAGGCAGGACTCGAGCAATTCTAACTAACCAAATGCCGCCACCAGATCTTTATTGCATATGCAAGCTCTAACGTAGTAAATATCAAGAACACAAATCCAAACACAACCAAGCATTTATATATATATATATTCATGTATATATATATATATATATATATATATACACATGTATATATATATTCATGTATATATATTCATATATATATACACATGTATATATATATGTATGCACATGATGTATGTACACAAACCCAAACACCTTGTTGTTTGTTTGGCTTTTTCATGTTTAGACTAGATTAGTGATGTTAACTTACTTTCTAGTAATGTTCTTTAATAAACAATAGAAGACTAAAGCACTAGGTGCTGATCCTATTCAAAGATATGATTTTTCAGAACACACAATATAAGAAATGGTAAGAGTGCTGCAAGATTTGCCTGATACTGTACTTTAATGACAAAGTTTATTTTTTCTGATAATTCAGAGGTGTAAGTGTAGGTATTCTTTACTTTGATGGAGTTTTGTAGGGTTAATTTTTTTTCTCATTCCTCCTTATTTCAGGTTTCTTTGTTTAAGAGGCTGCTTCTGATGGTGAGAAACCTGAGGGCAGAATCAGATCGTATGTATGCTCTGGCATGTATTTGCCGTACAGCCCTTTGTGTCGATCTTTTTGCAAAAGAAAGTGTGCGAAGAGGACAGAAGCCTCTCCCTGGAACAGACATTACCTCACTTTTTGAGGATGTAAGAATAAAAGATGATTTGAACAGCGTAATAAGTAAAAGTTTGTTCAGAGAGGAATTAGTTGCTTCACTAGTGGAAAGCTGCTTTCAGTTATCTCTTCCGTTGCCTGAGCAGAAAAATTCTGGAACGGAGGGCAGAGTCATTGGTGCTTTAGCCTATGGAACTGGTTATGGTGCACTGAATTGGACAGAATCAGCTTTAGAGGTTGTGGAAGTGTGTCGGCCATGTGTTTTGTGGGACTGTGATGGACGAACTTATGCCATTGATTGTTACCTAAAGTTGCTCGTCAGGCTCTGTCACATTTATGATACAAGAGGAGGCGTGAAAAGGATCAAAGATGGTGCTTCTCAGGAGCAGATTTTGTATGAGACTAGGTTGCGCAACTTGCAATTACAACTTATCAAAGATCTTCGTGAGGTTAGTATCATTATTTTTGTCACAACCAAATCTGATACATCCTTCTCTTGTGGAAAATGATTGTGAAGAAATGCTAAGGCATTGCACATATGCAGGAACTTGCAAATTTGTAGTGAGCAAGCATGAAATAATAGAGATAAAATACACTAGTAAATTGCCATTTTCTGCATTAAGTTCAGTACTTTTCAAGATTGCAATGAAACAACCAATTTCTTTTTGCATAAATGCCTCTTTTTTTCTCTCGTATTCATTTTTTTTCTTCTGAATGTTTTTACCGTTGGGTGCTTAGGAGATTATCAGCTAGATGTAATTGTTTATCATGTTCTTTTTATGCATCTGTTTTGAATTGGTAAATTAATATTCCTGTGAGGCTGTAATAGTATGAGACTATGATAATCATATAAAAAATAACTATCAAAAGAGACTTTTGTACATATCAATTCATTGGCTTTATTCAGGATGAAAATGTGACAGTGGCTTAACCCTTTCAGAAATATTTGAAGTTGCCAAAGCTCCTTTCTCGTTAAAACAGCCCACTGTCCTCTTTAACAATATCATATGTGCCTTAGCCGTCAATTGTAAAATAGCAATTGCATGTCGTTCTATTGACTCTCATTCTTCTTCTTACATGTTTTATCCATTTTGTTTATACAAACACACATATTGTCCTCGCCTGCCTACTTATCATGTTAAAGTAAGATCTATTTTGCTCTGCAAGGTGCATACACCGAGAATATCTGCACGCTTGATTTGGGCCATTGCTGAACACTTTGATATGGAGGGTCTTGATCCACTGCTAGCTGATGATCCGGAAGATCCATTGAACATATTTGTATCCAATATACACAATGTGTTGTTTAATACTGATTCCTCTGCAACTACTTCAAACAAGCTTCAAGATGTGCAAGCAGTCCTTATTAGCGCACAACGTCTAGGTTCACGGAATCCCAGAGCAGGACAACTGTTGAGTAAGGAACTTGAAGATTTTAAAGGTGGTTCCATGGCTGACTCTGTAAACAAGCATCAAAGTCGCTATATATTGCAGATGTTAAAATTTGTTACAAGTCATCCAGAAAGCAGGTCAGTCCTTTGTGCACGTTACAAGTTCAGCAAGTGTGTTTTTCATCAGTTGATTGAGTTTATTTTTGTGTGGAATTATCTGATTAGATATGTATTTTAATCAATTAGATACTTAAACTAAGAAATGGGTTTCAGTTGTTGATTATAGCATTTACCAAAAAGCTTAAAAAATGATAGAGAAATTCTTCAGTTAAGTCCATTTTGGAAATGCATTTGTCTTATATGTTTGTGTTGTTGTTGACTCCAAGAATTGTTCTCTTGATAGGGCAATAAACAATGGTCATGTTGTTGTAACTGCATTTACCAAGACAAGGGTATTTTTTAACTAAATATACACTTTTCTTTGGTTAAGTTGATGGGTTCTCAAACTGAGAGAAATAAAGATAAGTTGATAAACATGTGCTGCTATCTTGGAAGGGTGTCTACTGTCTAATGCTCATAACTTTACATCTTAGATTCTTAGGTAGATATTTGACAGATCGGAGTCTATTAGTGTTAATAAGGACTGTTAACTTTTACTTAGATCTCCTATCCAAAAGGCAGCATATTTTCTTTGGAAAGCTACAACATGTTCATATGACTAATAGATTAAACATCCTCATGGAATAAACCATATAATGATAATCTTGTTTTTGTGTAGCTTCTGACATGATTTTTAGATAATTGATGTTTCATATAATGCAAAAAATTGTTTCTTTTAGTTGTGTAGAATGCACTATAGTAGTCAATAAAAACAAACTTGCAGATGATATTTTTATTAGGACAAGTATGATTTTGTTCTCCTAGCCTAATTAATGTAGGACTTGGCTACATATAGAATTTTGGAGCACTAATATGCTTATTACCAAGGTTTTGGGAATTGGCCAATCATAATCTGATGTAGTTCAGCTTTGGTCCTAACTTTTATCTAATTGATGATTATCCCTCAATCTAATTCTGCAGTTGATTCTGCCTGAATATGTTTGGATTGGCTGATTTTAGATGGAATGTAGCAGTAAGTGACCACCTTCAGCAGAGAGGACTACATAGAGGAGGAAATAAGAAAAAGGAGAGGGAGTGGACAAGAGGATTGTGGAATTGGAAGTAGAGGTGGAGAAAGAAATCTGTTTCTTGCTGGATACCTTTATTGCATGTTCAGTACTTTTAGCTGATAGTTTTTCCATGTTCATCATTCATCAATTCATGAGAACATCATTTGCCACCTCTTAAGGCATATGAAGCGAATGAGAGAATGAGACAGGGTACAAGAGATAGGATTGGAGATTGGAGGTTACATGGGCAGTATACGTGAATGCACAGTCACATATTTTGATGGTTGGTGGGTGAGGAAGGCTCTCGCAGTTCCAACAATTCTGATGAATCTTGTGACACTAAAAATGAACTGCCAAAGGATAGATATTTATGGAAAACATTCCTGACCCTTTTTTGAAACAATGGATATGCACTTTCAAAAGTAGATTTAAATATCTCCAGTATATATATTTTTTAAAATCCTTTAAATTTTTTTGAGCTTATCATGAACCTTTATTCTTATATGGCCACTTAGGTGCAAGGCATATTTACACTGGGGCATACCAAATTAAGTGATACTGCATTAAGTACTGCTCCACGGTGCCATTGTGGATTTTTTTCTTATACTTCCATCTTGTGGAACTCTACTCTTGGGGTACAATAGTAAATCACTAAAGCATGGATCCAAGAGGCTATTCAGATCCATGAATACAAAATTTGTGGTGCTGCTAAAACATGGGAAGAGCATGAAGTAATTAGTAATTGCATTTCTATATGTATGTATTTTGTTATGAAAGATTGATAAAAACAATATACAGGTTTGCTCCTGTGCTAATGTCTTTCATAGTTCAATCATCTAACTCAACTGTTGTTCTGTGTTGTTTGAAGCTTGGACTTCTTTTTTTATCTTTGTAGCAACGAATGCTGTAAACTATTTGATGCTTTGAAGAATGACTGACATGTAATAATTTTCAGATGGGTAGGAATTAGTGACACTATGGGAGATTATCCTTTTAGCCACCATAAACTCACAGTTCAGTTCTTTGAGACATCTGCAGCCCAAGACAGAAAATTGGAAGGATTGGTTCATAAGGCCATTCAAGAGCTCTGGAGGCCTGACCCCAGTGAATTGAGACTTTTGTTAACCAAAGGTGTCGACTCTAGTAAGCATAAAGTACCTCCAAAAGCACATTCTCTAACTGGTAGTAGTGATCCTTGCTATGTTGAAGCATATCATCTGGCTGATTCGATGGATGGGAGGATCACCCTTCACTTGAAGGTATCACACTTATATACTTTGTTGATATTTTGTGTATGTTTCTTGATTTCAGATGGTTATTTCTGCTTGCAACCAACTTTTGCATATATTAGCATCTATAATTTTTGTATTGTCTTAATATTTCAAATTAAGAAATGAAGGAACATAAACATTTTAGAAGTATTTCCAAGAATTAGCAGAATGTAGGAGATTTTGGTACTAAAACAACAAGAAGGGGAAATCAAATAGGAAATCAAGTTGTATAGCATGATGATTGTATGGAGCTTATTCAGTTGTTGTGTAACTCTCATGTGCAAGAGGCAAACTTATGAGAAAGCAATAACAAAAAGCATGTTCATGGTGAGAATATTCCATAGTCTGGAATCAATGCATATGGAAATTTTGTGTTGCAGCTATGAAATTGTGTGAATGGATGTTTGCATCTAAAGAGAGAGAAAAAAGGAAATGCAGATGATTGCACTTATTGAGGATAGTCTAGTTCATTGTCGTTTAAATTTGAATCATTTTTTTTCATCTTCAGCTTAAGTGTTGCATGACTCACTTTTGGGTTGTTTATTTTGGTGTGTACCACTAAAGTCAAAGATCAAGATTGTTTGACCCTGAGATATAGCTAGCTAGAGTTTTTAACTTTCAGAGCTGGAGGTTATCTTTTCTGAAAAAGAAACTGACAAGAATTCTAGCATATCCTGTTGGCTGGGTGCATTTCCTCCAACCAATGTCTTTATTAGGTTTCTTGACAATCTCTGGTATGATAATTTTGTTCCTCATATGCTGTAGGTAGAAAAATTGAGAATAACATGACAAGTCATCTAAGCTGGTCTGACATATCTTACTAATGTGTATTTAATTTTTTTGTTTGGCATGGAGAAAAAGATAGAGTTACAGGAAAGTTGAAGTATAACTTAAAAGGAAAAAGTGACATTTATCTCGTAGTGCTGTTAAGTGAAGTATTGGATGTTGACTTCATATAATTTAGAAAGCCTAGTATCATCAAATTAGAATCACAAAAATCACTTCTTATTATTACTATATTAACTGATAATGTAACAGTATACTTAACAGTTAGACAAGTGTCCGAGTGAAGGGCAAGCTAATAGTTATTTGTCAAGGCTTGTGAGTTTGGAAATATGATTCTATGTACCACTGGTTTGCACTAGTTTATATACAAAAATTTGGTATTTCTTTCTCACTTTTAAGCTAAAATACCTTTTTTGTTTTAGTTTGTCATGATTTCAACTTATTATATATGCTGATTTATTTAACTGCATTTGTAGTTGAGTATTATTTAAACTATGCCATCAAGACATATTAACCATTCTGATCAAATCAATAATTTCAGATCTTAAACTTGACTGAACTAGAGCTTAATAGGGTGGATATCCGGGTTGGCCTCTCTGGAGCACTGTACTTTATGGATGGGTCACTTCAAGCAGTTCGACAGCTAAGAAATCTTGTCTCACAGGTTTCTTTCAGGATTCTCTGCTAATTTTCTTGGATTTTGCTTCTGTAATTGCTACTTAATGATTGTAGGCCTTTTGACTTTCCAATTTGCTTTCGCCTTGCTATCACTCATTGATGTGTGTTTATAACATGCAGACACATTTAAGAAAATAACTTTATTGTCATTTATTCGCACTTGCACATGCATACATACTGCAATCATATACTATATGTACAAATAAGTGCCTCTCTTTATTCATGAATCTATGTTCATTAGCGGATGTTGCATGATAAATCTGAAACAATTCTTTTGTTCATCTTTAAACAGAAGCAGACTTGTGAGTTATAGGTGGTTGAATGTATCTTCCAAAATCCTTACAGCCTGAACAAATCAGCACTTGTAAGCCTATAGAGCAGGAGTGCACTATTAAGTTTTCCAAATTATCATAGTACGTTAAGTGGAAAGTCATTTTGTGGAAGACATTAGTCTGGACTTTGCAGTATTTCCTTTGAACTCTTGAGCTATAAAATTAATTTTTTATGTTTTAGATATTATTGCATGATAAGATCCAATTTTCTCATTTATTCCCATCATCAAATCGTGAAGAGCTATTACATTAAAGAACTGCAATGATATCAAATGGATGAATGACCTACTTTAAGCATCATATCACAAAAATGTCTACATGTAGGTTTGGGCATTTTGAAGCAACTTGTTGTCTCGTCTGGAGTCCCAATGCTTATTTTGATTGACTGGTATATGCTATATGGCAGTTGTTTAAATTTGACTGTTTTTTTTGTTAGAATGTGAATCACGTGGAATATTTTTTGCTGCATATAAGACATCGTTTATCTACAATATTCATGATGGAATCTGTACTAGCTTTGCAGCATGACTTAAATTTGTTTATCCTAGGATCCGGTCCTCAGCAGTGTCACTGTTGGTGTTTCACACTTTGAGAGATGTGCTTTTTGGGTTCAAGTTTTGTATTACCCTTTCTATGGAAGTGGTGTTTCTGGAGATTATGAAGGAGACTATGCAGAAGAGGATTCTCAGGTCATGCGACAAAGGCGGGTCTTAAAACCAGAGCTTGGAGAGCCCATGATTTTAAGGTGCCAGCCTTACAAGATCCCACTAACCGAGCTTCTCTTACCACATAAATGTTCTCCCGTTGAATATTTTCGCTTGTGGCCAAGTTTACCTGCTATATTGGAGTACACAGGTGCATATACTTACGAAGGCAGTGGTTTCAAAGCCACTGCTGCACAGCAGTATGAGGCTTCTCCTTTTCTCAGTGGATTGAAATCACTCTCATCTAAGCCATTCCATCAAGTCTGCTCACACTTTATCCGCACGGTAGCAGGTTTTCAGGTAAGTGGATAGTTATATTATATGCATAGAAGTATCGAAATTCAAACTGCTCTCCCTACTGAACTGCATTCTGTTTCTTCTATGTGGATTTATACTTTCTAATTTCAAATATAAAACAAAAACAATAAATTATAATGGCCCATGCATATGGCTATATTAATCTTTTCTGGCCATGGGGTGCTCTTTAGGGCGGTATCACTTGCTAGCCAAACTAAGAGCACTTATCTCTTTTTATCATTGTTTCTAAAATTTTTTCTGAGGTCTTCCTCCAGCTGTCATCAAAATCCTGGTTAACATACCTTGTGGAGCACTAATAGTCTCCTTTGGATATATTGATATCATTTAAACAATTTTCCACATTTTATCTTCCGTCAGAGTTATAACTAATTAGTATAAACATTTCTTTTTTATTATTTCTAGCAACCGTATGCACCTATCTTAATATTTCATCTAAACAACAATAATTTTGTGTGTTCTCTAAATATCTGACATTTTGACCCATGTGGCATAACTGATCTTACAGTGGTTTTATAAATTAATTGTAATATAATAAAGACTACGTTAAGATCTGCAATCACATATCCTGTTTTCCCAAAAAGCGTTTTGTAGCGTTTTCATAGTTAGTGAATGTTTGGACTGTTGTGCTGATTATTACAGTAGTTACTTGTGCATCACTGACGTCTCAAATTCTGATTCTTCTCGACAGTTGTGCTATGCTGCAAAAACTTGGTTTGGTGGTTTTGTGGGTATGATGATCTTCGGTGCCAGTGAGGTGAGCAGAAATGTTGATCTAGGAGATGAGACAACAACGATGATGTGTAAGTTTGTCGTCCGTGCTTCCGATGCATCAATCACAAAGGAAATAGGATCAGATCTACAAGGCTGGTTAGATGATATCACAGACGGGGGCGTGGAGTACATGCCCGAAGAAGAGGTTAAGATTGCGGCTAAAGAGAGGCTAAGGATTTCTATGGAAAAGATAGCCCTGTTCAAGGCAGCCAAACCCCCACCACAGCGTCCAAAGGCCGAAGAGAAAAAGGAGGAAGAAGAAAAAGATGAAGAAGAGAAAAACAAAGCGAATGTGGATGAGAACGGTAACCCCAAAGAACCTTCCACCCTATCGACTCTGACAGCAGAGGAAGTGGAACATCGTGCTCTTCAGTCGGCAGTTCTACAGGAGTGGCATATGTTATGCAAAGAAAAAGCCGTCAAAGTTCAGTGAGCTTTGGTTTTCACCTTCAAAATTTTGGCCATTCATTCTACCTCATAATTCTTTTGTTTTTTTATAATTCATTTTTTTGTTGATTGCAAAATTCTTTTCTGTGTGCACATGGCAAGTCAGCCTTGTTAATATCCGTGATCTTTATCGATCTCGTCTTGTCCGGTTTATACATAAACTGAGGGAAGGGTTCATCGTGTTGTTCACGGAAGCCTTAACTTTTGTTTCCTTTGATCAGTGTACAGGATGAAAAATAACGTGAATTATTCTTTGACAATCATATATATCATCACCTTGAACAAAAAAGAAAACTGTTGTTATTTTTTATCTCTAGAGTTAAAAGAGATCAAGAATTGGGTTGTAGTCGTATTTGATATCAATTTTAGATTTTTTGCTACTAGACATTAATAATTTTAATATCGAAGACCGACCTCCTGTACATCTTATAGCCAATTCGGATAGGCAATACGTCAATTGTTCCAGTAAATTTGGGTACCGCGAAATGCCAATTGGACATGCCAGGTAAGTATGATATGTAAAGAGGACATATAAATGCTATAGAAGGAACTTCTCGAAGCATGACGTTTAAGGGGGGCCATATATAACATATGGTATAAAACGGATTTCTCTATATCGCATACATTTAATCAATGTTTTGAATATCGATTTGTATGGACGTACCAATATATATCGTCGGTATATTAGGTCATATGGATGGGATACCCTGAAATTTTAAAAATACCTTCACATATTATGTTAGGACATATCGATCGGTATATTTTGGTAACGATCGAAATTAGAGACGGTACTGGTCGATATACCTCGGTACCAATCAAAACATTGATATTATCGAATAGAGGACGATCCATATACCGATATTCTCTTAGAACGATATGTACCGTCCATACCGAAATGATACATACCATCTATATCGAAACAATATGTACCGTCCATATCGAATTAAGAACATACTTAAGCTTTTAAAGAATATGCTTTTAATCGTTAGTGTCGATGACAGTTGTGTAATTTTTTTTATACGGAATTGAGTGAAATAAGATAAAAATCCTTTTTGACTCCCAAGAAAAATTCTTCCTCGTAGTATTGTGATTTTGGTCTCTTACAGTATTTTTCATCGTGTCAGATCAATTTCATGACTGTAAGATCAAAATTGATCATAGTAGTCTTTTTTTTTGTCTATTATTTGGGAAAATGTTTTCCCTTTTTTCGGTCTTTAGAATTAAAATTCGACGCTGACGTTATTGAAGCCTCGCTCAATGCATAAATCGTCGTCGCCTAAACCACAAGCCCGACGCCGACCACGGTTCGGATAGATTCCTTTCTTTCCTTCCCTCCTGCCTTAACGCGCCGCCGCCTCCCCATCTCACCTCGCGCCCGCCTTTTTAAGTCCCCAAATAGTCGAACAAAAACACCCTCCTTGAGATCTCCCGTGCCGCCTCTCGCGAGCACCGGACTTTCAACATTTCTCCTCGATTGGATTGGTACATGGATCGCGGTCGCCTCTCCGGCGGCGACTACTGGACTCGGAGCGGCGGCGGTCGAAGAGGAGAGGCGCCGGCGGCGCATTCAGAAAGCGTTGGCTCCTCGCTATGACATGGCCGCCTCCTCTGGCTCTCAGCACCGCTGCGTCTTTGGTCGGTCGATTGCCGTCTGATTGTGTATCGATTCTTTTGCCTGTTTGTGGTCTTCATCCTTCCCCAAACTTTGTTTTCTGGGCTGCTGTTGGTGCTTCTTTTCGTTTGCTCTGTGCCCTCGATGCTTCTTCCGAAAAAAAAAAATCGCCATTTTAGCTGCTTTTCGTCTTCGATTCGCTTGCAAGTTGGGTTATTGGATTGTTACTGCTTTTCTTATGTTAAGTTTCGTGATTTATGGCAGTCGGGAACATACCGTACGATGCGACGGAGGATCAGCTGAAACAGATATGTGAGGAAGTTGGCCCTGTGGTGTCCTTCAGGTCAGCGTTCTTGAGAATCCTAGAATCTTGATATGTTGGAATTGATTTTCAGTTTACAGCGAAAATGTGTAATGATTTCTGTACTACTTTTGTTATTTTGTATGCGGATATTTGATTACTTTACTGACTATGAAGAACTGATGGTCTTTGAATTGTTGCAGCTTGGATCTCATTGAACATCTTTTCTTTGATGGTATACCTTATTTAAGTTATTATAAATAAAAAAGGACTTTTGGTGACACCATCCAACTGAGCTTTTATCTAGTCGTATATGGTGTCAGGGATAAAGGTGTAAACAGGGTGTTTGATGTAATACTTGTATATGTTTATGTCTTTTGGTTTTGTTCATGCTTTGCACAGCATGTAGAAAGCTTACAGTAGGCTTAACAACCTTATTTTAGTTGGTTTTTATAATTGTTTCAGGCTTGTAAACGTAAGTTGTGTGCAATCGTCATATAGAGACAAAACTGTTTGGAAATAGGCCATTTAGGCAACCATTTTGGGGATTTTCTAACCCCGCAGAGTAGTGCGGAGTGTCAATCAGCACAACACCCAAAAGCTACTCGGGTGGCATATGGCTGGATAGGCCTTTGGGATAGTGTCTAGGGTTAGTTCGTTGCCTTATTACGCAATAGTGTCATATGGTTACTTTTGACCGCGGTGGATTACCTTGGGCCCTTTGTCGTGCGACCATTTAGAGCTTAAGAAGTCTATGTTTGTAATTTGTATTGCCTATTCGGTGTTTGCTGAAATGGTTGTTTGTTAGATCTCGAGTTAAATGCTTCTTTTAACCTGTCTTCTCTTTTGCAGGGGACTGTAAGAGGTAGGTTGACCCTTTGCGGACAAATACACAAGGGTGTCGCACGACTTAGGTAAAATCAATTAAGTTTGTGACAGATGGTATCAGAGCAGGACAAGCACACTTAGAAACACTTAGCATGTAAATATGGGGGACCTAACGGGCATCCGAGATTGGCATTCAAATGAATGACTAACCCTTCACGCGAGAGGCACTACGAGGACAAGCGAGCTGGGAAGAACGCATGGTGCATAAAGGTTGTGATGATTGAGTTCGAGCTACGACTCGACGTTGGTTACCAAATTTGATAGTGCTTAAGGCAATTGGGTCGCTTGGCAAAAGATGAGACCGTGCAAGGTGGGATGGGTTGCTCAGCTACCGAAAGAGTTGTGCAAAGCTCACAGAGGTGAGTGGAATTATTAACTCGAAGAATTCGGTACTCATGCAAGAGCTTATATGCGGACAATGGACTATTCGTGACCATCCCAAGGCGACCGAAACTCGGCGCCATGGAGCATTGAAACATTCTCTTCGGTATGAGAAGGATACGTCCGTAGGAGGCTGAAGTATGTAGCAAGTTCAATATGTTGTGAGACCTTGAAGGGCGCAAGGGGGTTGTATTGGCAAAGAGTCATAATCTAGCAAGTGTGTTCGCGGGAGCAGAACAGTGCACAATTCGTTCAACAAAGCGAAGTAGTCCAAGGCGATGGTGGTCTTCGAAAATTCCAGAGGGAATGATGTGAAAAGAAAAGTTGCTCCAACCGGACAAATATCCAAGAGGGATAAGTCCCGGTTCTCCAAAGGGAGAATTATGTGCAATAGATTGCACATGTTGAGGAGGGATACCTCAAAACAACAACTCCACAAAGCTTAACGGACCGAGCGAGCGGTGAGGAGTCATCGCATTGTCTCGCATGAATTAATGCGTTGGTGGACACATTATAAGAGCAACCCAAGGCAACATTAAACGAAGGTACACTTAGAGTCGATGTGGAGATCGGACTTAACAAGGGCTGATCCGTGGAATGGTAGGCGTGAGGGCCACCATCAACTCAATGCAAACCGAGGAGCAGAGCAATTTAGGTGGAACTTGGTGAAGTGCCAAGCCGCACGAAGGGAGTCAACATAGAAGACGGAACATGGAGCGGAGGCACGAAGCTTTCCTTGGACAAAGGTCAAGGACATGAACTCTTGCAAAGGCAGGAACGAGATCATATCGTTCTATGGGTCCCTTATTCTAATGGTGCGGACTCAACCTACATGGTGCCAAAGTCAAAGGGAGCTTTGAGACACATGCATTTTATCTCAACAAAGCATTTAACGGAGGAACTAAGGTGATTTAACTTGCGGAGGCAAAGTTAGGGTCAGAATGCCGTGACACGGGGCAAGAGAACACGAAGGTGGGTACTCTTGAAGAATATGTCACAGTGCTGTCATCCGAGTTGCCACGAAGGAAGCGATGCACAACGAAGATTGTGCTGGGGGGCAGAAACCTAGAATCCAGATAATAACGCACAAATTTCAACGAAGTCAGTGGACTTCGAGAACTGCTAGGCGATGGATTATCCTAGAGCTATGCTTCGTCCAAATGGACCCGAGAGAGGGTGGACGAAGGTTGATTGCCAAAGGAGCGAGTACAATCGGAGGTGGCGGAGACCCTACAATATGTTGGTAGAGGTCACACATGGAGAGATTGCAGTCCAAGTTCATCTCATAAATATCAAAATGCAATGGAGATGTCACCAGGAGGCGACATAGTGCAGCGAATCATGGTGGAACAATTCGAGGCAATGCGACACACACGGGAGAAGTCTCGCGATGTCACGGACTTAGCTGGTTTTGCCTAAGTCGTGCGGCACCCTTGCGTGTCCGTCCGCAAAGGTCAGCCTCCCCGAAACCTCCTATGGTCCCTTAGGACCTATAAAAGAGAAAACGGGTTAAAGAAAGCGCCTCACTTGGGATCCACAAGCAAACATCTCCGAAAACACTTCATAGCCAATGCAAATTACAAACAGACTTTACAAGTTCTGAATGGTTACACAACAAAGGGTTAAAATTGTTCATTACAGACCGAATATCTCTCATAAGTGTCCACATGACACAACCTTTATTTACAAGCCTAAAATGGGGCTGTTAAGCCTTCGACCGTACCTCTACATGCTGTGTAAAACATGAACATACTAAAAGACACGGACATACATAAGCATTTCATCAAACATTCTGTTTAGAAGTTTGTCCGTGACATTCTCCCCCACTCATTCCTTCGACGTCCTCGTCGAAGCTTTTGCCGACACTGCAACTCCTCGCCTTTGTTGAGTCTTCAATCTTCTGCTCCAGCTGCAATGCGCCTCTTGGCTCCCAGTTGCTCTCCGCTACTGTTGTTGAGTAGTCGAACTTTTGATCCGCCATGCTGCTTCAACTCGCCAACGACTCTGACTTTAGTGTGGAGTTGGCTGAGCTGTGTTGATCCCTATTGATTCCTGCGGATCCTTCAGATGAAGGAAAAAACCATCCTTACTTTGCGTCAGTCTCTCAAATGACTCATGCTGCTTGAACTGGGTGGATGCTTGTTGGAGCTTTGACAAGCATCGCCTCGCAAACTTTTGAAGTTTTTGGGTCATTCCTCCATAAAATTTGTTTATCGATTCTTCTTTCACTTAATTGTCCCTTCCAAGTAGGTTCGCATCACTTCCTCTTTCAATTAACATTTCATTGGGAAATGAAGCGGACAATCTACTCTCAGTAGCACTGATCACCGTTGGTGAGGATTTGACAACTATTGTCTTCCATTATCTTCGAAAGGTCTTTAAACCTGTACAGAGCTCCTTTGCTGGATAGATAAGAGAATTGTGGTACTTGGTTTCGCCCATTCTCTTAAGAGTTGAAAAGACAAAGGTTACTTGACTTCGCCCGCCTCGTCGAGGTTGTACTCCATGCATCGAGCTGGTTACTGGCCTTCGCCTGCTCTTTGCTCACACTTCTGAAGTACTTGAAGTGTTTGCACTCCTTGCATTGAGTTAGCTACTATGATTCACCTTCTCAATGCCATCAAACTTTTGGAATGTAGGAAGTTTTCACTCTAACTTGGAGTAAATCTCTAATAGTTTTGGTCACCTCTGGGATTGTACTGTCTTCTCCATCAACCCTGCCGCCTACTCCATTGAGTAGCAAAGGTACAGCACCGCGTACTGCCTGCTTCGTTCCTTAGTCGTGCACTCGTGCATGACCCGAAGTCATTCATTTTCGACTATCTTGATGAGAAGCTCATTGACACCGGTCTTACGAAGTTTCCTGGCCTCTGCCCTTCAACCTTGTCCTGGTACTTGGAGTTTGCCTCTACATGCTCCACCTCCTCGGCCTCTTTCACGACCAAGCACTCTCCCTATATTAGAGCAAGGGATCAATGACTTCATGGAAGTCCCGCCTCTGCGGTACCATAGCGCTACCATGCCCATGGCCCTACTATCCGTTTCCTCACATCTGAATTCCTTTTCTTCACGATCGGTAGATCTGCCTCTGTGGCACTCCTTCGAGTCCACCTCCATTCTAACCGATGCTTTGTTTTGGGTAGCTAAGTCCCTCTGGACCCGTCGTCGCTTCCTCGCCCCTTTCGACCCCCAGCTCCAACACCTCTGTGTTCTTCAAGCAGTTCCTCTTTGGTCGATGGAAAGACAGACTGCAACTCTTGCACATGACCTCTGCCATCCTATTGCAGGGTTCGCACCGATTCTATTCTCCGTAGCTTCATTGGTAGCAAATTTCGCTTACTCGACCTTGTCCACTGACTTGCCGAGCTCCGTTAAACGAATATGAGCTTTGGAGCAGTCCAACTCTCTAGCTGTTCTGATCATACCTCTGTATAACCAAGTCTCTCCCACGGGACTCACTAGTACTTGCATTCGAACTTTTTCCTTGATGGTACACAGCCCCCATATGCTGATGGCCAAGGCTTTCATCCGATGCAAAATTCGATGCACGCATGGAAGACCCGCCTCTGTGGTACCATGGCTTTCACTCCTTGAATCCATAGCCCTTCTTGTCGTCGTGTTGTTCACCAAAGTGGAGCTCCCAGTAGCTCCCAATCATACCTCCGTATGATATAGTCCCTCACGGGATTTGATTCGTGTATATCGCATTGCCACGAACTGTTCCACCACGATCCGCTGCACCATGTCGCCTCATGGTGACATCTCCATTGCATTCTGATCCTTGTGGGATGAACTCGGATTGTGATCCCTCCATGTGTGGGCTCTGCTAACACATCGCAGGGCCTCTTCCACCTTCGATTGTGTTCGCTCCTTTAGCAATCGACATTCGTCCACCCGCTCTCGGGTCACACCTAGACGAAGCACCGCTCTAGGATAGTCTGTCGCCTAGTAGCTCTCGAAGTCCACCGACTTCGTTGAAATTGGTGCACTATTGTCTGGATCCTGGGCCTCTGCCCCTACCAGCACAATCTTCGCTGCACACCTCTCCCTTCATGGCAACCTGAATAGCAAGACTGTGGCATATTCTACAAGAGTACCCGCCTCCGTGTCCTCTTGCCCCGTGCCAAGGTCTTCTGAACCCAACTTTGCCTCCATAAGTTGAGTCGCCTCAATTCCTCCATCAAATGCTTCTTCGAGATAAGGTGCATGTGCCCAGAAGCTCCCTTCGTCTTTGGCACCATGCAAGATGAGTCCGCTCCATTAGCATGAAGGACCCATGGAATGATATGACCCTGCTCTTGCCTCTACAAGAGTTCATGTCCTTGACCTTTGTCCAAGGAAAGCTCTGTGCCTCCGCTCCATGTTCCATCTTTTATGTTGACTCCCTTTATGCGGCTTGGGTACTTCGCCAAGTTACACCCAAGTTGCTCCGCTCCTCGTTTTTGCATTGAGTTGATGGTGGCCCTCGCGCCCACCATTCTACGGGTCAGCCCTTTGTTGAGTCTGATCTCTATATCGACTCCGAGTGTGCCTTCATTTGTGTTGCCTTGGATCGCTCCCTCACTTGATCTTGCAATGCATTCCCCAATACATTATCTCAAGCGAGATCATGCGATGACTCCTCGTCGCTTGCTCGATCCATTGAGCTTTGTGAAGTTGTTTTTTAGGTACTCCTCCTCAACATGTGCGGTTCGTTGCACATGGTTCTCCCTCTGGTGAGCTGGGACTTATCCCTCATGGATATCTGTCCCGTTGGAGCAACTTCTCTCTTCGCTCCCTTCTCTTTGAATGTTTCGGAGACCACCATCCCCTTGGATTACTCCGTCTGCTGAACAAACTGTGCATTGTTCTGCCTCCCGCAAACGCACTTGCTAGTCGTCAATACAGTCCTCGCTGCACCCCTCAAGGCCTAGCAACATGCTGAACTCGCTGCACACTTCAGCCTCCTACAGACGTATCCTTCTCATGCCGAAGAGAAAGTTTCAATGCTCCATGGCGCCGAGCTTCGGCCGCCTTGGGATGGCCACGAACATCCCATCGTTCGCATACAAGCCCTTGCATGAGTATCGAATTCTTCGAGTTAGCAATTCCCCTCACCTTTGTGAGCTTTGCACAACTCTTTCGATCGCTAAACAACCCATTCCGCCTTGCATGGTCTCATCCTTTACCAAGCTCCTCGTTTGCCTTGAGCACCATCGAGTATAGTTGCTAACGTTAAGCCATAGCTCAAACTCAGCCATCCCAACCTTTGTGCGCTACGCATTCTTCCCAGCTTGCTTGTCTTTATTGTGCCTCTTGTGCGAAGGGTTGGCCATTCCTCTGAATACCACTCTCAGATGCCCGCTCTTCTGAGCGACTCCTCTCCATGCCCGTTCTCCCCAAAACGGTCGCGCGTGCTAGCTACCCTCAACGCAGCCCCGCTAGGTTCCCCACATTTGCATGCCAAGTGTTTCTATAAGTGTTTGTCCCGCTCTGATATCATAATGTCACGGACTTAGCTGGTTTTGCCTAAGTCGTGCGGCACCCTTGCGTGTCCATCCGCAAAGATCAGCCTCCCGAAACCTCCCATGGTCCCTTAGGACCTACAAAAGAGAAAACGGGTTAAAGAAAGCGCTTCACTCGGGATCCACAAGCAAACATCTCCGAAAACACTTCATAGCCAATGTAAATTACAAACAAACTTTACAAGCTCTGAACGGTTACACAACAAAGGGTCAAAATGGTCCATTACAGACCGAATATCTCTTATAAGTGTCCATATGACACAACCTTTATTTACAAGTCTAAAATGGGGTTGTTGAGCCTTCGACCGCCCCTCTACATGCTGTGCAAAGCATGAACATACTAAAAGACACGGACATACATAAGTATTTCATCAAACATCCTGTTTAGAAGTTTGTCCGTGACAGCGAGGTTCTTGATCATACAAAGGTATGATTAGGAGCTACTAGGAGCCCCACTTTGGTGAGCAACACGATGATAAGAAGGGCTTTGGATTTAAAGAGTGAATGTCATGGTATCGTAGAGGTGGGTCTTTCATGCGTGAATCGAATTTTACATTAGATGAAAACCTTGGTTATCAGCATATGGGGGTTGTGTACCATCTAGAGAAAATTTTGAGTGCAAGTACCAGTGAGTCCTATAGGGGGACTTGATTATATAGAAGTATGATTGGAACGACTAGAGAGTTGGACTACTCTAGAATTCATATTCATTTAAGGGAGATGGGCAAGTCAGGGGACAAGATCGAGTAAGCGAACATTGCTATCAAGGACGCAAAGGAGAATATAATCGGCATGAGCCCAACAACATGATGGTAGAGGCCTCGTATGGGAGTTGTAGTTTGTCTTTCCATCGACCAAGGGAAATTATTCGGAGAACACAGAGGTGTTAAAACAAGTGGTCGAAAGGGGCGAGGAAGTGACGATGAGTCCAGAGGGACTCGGTTACATAAAACCAAGCGTCGGTTAGAATAAAGGTGGACTTGGAGGAGTACCATAGTGCTGCAGAGGCGAATCGACCTATCACGAAGAAAGGGACGCAGATGCGAGACGACGGATAGTAGGGCCATTGGCATGGCAATGCCATGGTATCGCAAAGGAAGGACTTCCGTAGAGTCATCGATCCCTTGCTCTCATTAAAGGAAAGCGCTTGGTCATGCATGGTGCCGAGGAGGTGGAGAATGCATAGGGACATCCACACTATGTACCTTCACAGTGGTGCAATCCACAATATGTACCTTCACATTTTAGTTGTTTCTCAGATTTGCTGACGGACATCCACGACCTAAATCTTTGCCATCAATCATGTGATACTTTACCTTGTTTTGAGTTATCAACTCATAAAGTTAATTCACTTTGATTTTGACTTGATTGATATTTTCTTTCATTGGTATATCTTGTGATCCTGAACCTTTTTCTTTTACATTCTATTTTGTGCCTTTTTCGTTTCTTTTTCTTAAACTATGATACATAATCTATTTACTAGTTACTCTTCATTCTCGAGAAATAGCTTAACAAATGGCAAGTCCTGTATTTGTATCCTTATAATCTCTAAGTTTCTACTCTTAACAACAATTGAGAAACATATGTATGTGTAAACCCTAGATCATTTCATCAATCTAAGCATTTTTCACATCTTTCAATCTGATTAACATGATTGTAAAGCAAGCCTTGCATTTGATTGCAGGTATTGTCTCATGGTTCAGGCCCCCAACTTTCTTTATATGATTATACTGTAGGCTAGTGAAGCACTTATTAGCAACTAGTTATTCGTAAACATGAGTTGATGAGTGATCCTACATCATTTGACTATACTTTTCATATGCCCTACCTGAAGAGTATGTTATATCTAGAACAGGTATGTATGCTCTAAAACTTTATTCATTGTTTATAGACTCAATATATGTTAAATAGCACAAATATATATATATATATATATATATATGTATGTATATATATATATATATATGTATGTATATATATATATATGTATGTATATATATATATATATATGTATGTATATATATATATATATATATGTATGTATATATATATATATGTATGTATATATATACATATTATATGTATGTATATATATATGACAGTAACCAATGTACAAATTTTAAAGTTCCATCTCTAAAGCTATTAATGATGCATGGTTTTCTATAGGCATGTATAGGGAACTCTAGGAACATTTCTACATGGGAATATCTGTTTATATCTTCCTTTGTGTATTCTTCTTAATGGTACTGCATAAAGTTGATGCAGGTTGGTTTATGATAGAGAAACTGGAAAGCCCAAAGGTTATGGATTTTGTGAATACAAAGATGAAGAGACTGCTCTGAGTGCTCGCCGCAACCTTCAGGGCTATGAAATAAACGGGCGACAATTACGAGTTGATTTTGCCGAAAATGATAAAAATTCTGATCGCAACAGGGAGCAGGTCATCATCCTTTAGCTGTCAACTTCATAGGAGTGTTTTAATTATTCCGAGAGTTACCCTTTTGTATGGCCTTGGGTAAAAATATTCTTACCTTAACAATGATATTGGCTTAACTCACTCAAAAAGTTTCTTGCTGTCAGATGATGTTATTGTGCCAATTGTTCTTAATAAAAGTATTAGCAAGCTAGTTTTGGCATATTTTTCCTCATCACTAGTTCCTCTCTCTTTGTTAATATCATCTAAACTTACTCTTCTTTTACCTAACCATAAAAATATATCTTTGTATCCGCAAAAGAATATATTTTGATAAGGAACTTTTAAAGGCCATGATGATGCATTTGTTATTATTGATCAAGTCATTGCTAATTAGGCAGAAGATGAATGTTCACATAAATATATTCTCTAAAGTATCTGAATTCTCGGTTGTCTGCATATGTGCCTTATAGTTTTATACTAATGTACATTTGACTGGAAATTTTCAGTCATCTTTTTTCCTAGAAGGTTGGTGCAGTCAATATATTGAACTATACTATAAGATGAAACTCATGAAGTAGATAGTTTGTACTCTAATTAATATTCCCGTTACAGGGCCATGGTGGACCAGGGTTGGCACCAAGTGCAGGTTCCCTTTCTCAATTTCTCAATGTCAAATTTGGTTTTTCATGTTTTCTTTTATTCCATTTCTTCCATTATTCATTCACAGTCTTTGTTAACATGCTTTTTCATATATAGCAGATGTTCAAAAACAATTTAGTGGAGCCCCTGTTTTGGGTGACTCAACTCTTCATCAGCCAGTAGGTCTCCCCTTAGCTGCAACAGCTGCATCTGTCATGGCTGGAGCTTTGGGTGGGGCTCAGATTTCCAATGCACAAAGTGTTTTACCGGGCCAGTCAGGAACAGGAAGTGATCCCTTGACTCACTATCTGTCCAGAATATCTAGACACCAATTGCATGAAATTTTATCGGAGATGAAGGTCAATTCTTTTCTTTTTGCTCCCTTCTTTTCCTACTAATAATTTTTGCATGGTGTGAAGTTTGTCTTAATTTGATGATAGGCCCTTGCTACTCAGAACAAGGCACTAGCTAGACAATTTATGCAAGCAAGTCCACAGCTGGCAAAAGCCCTCTTTCAGGTGATGTTAAACTCGCTGATGACTCTGTTTCTAGATCTATGGGATGATCTTTGTTTGTTATCTGCAGAGAACGTACTTATAAATCCAAACACAAACTTGAATTTTCAGGAAATGTTGCAATTAAAGCTTGTCTATTTTGATCTTATGACTAGGCAAAGATCTGTTTCTTTCTTTTGTATACTTGTGTTGAATTTCTATGTTCTTTTTTTTGTGTGTATTTGTTTGCCAGTAGCGGGGGAGGGGATCAGTGGATGTTGTAAAGGTCCTTTCTTTTTAGGCAGAGACAGAAAACTGCCAGCTTATTTCATTAAGTTAATGAATTAAATACAAGAAGAAAGAAAAATAAAATTAATAACAGTGGAATCCTCAAGTAATGTAGATCATTAATCAGCCATCCTAGAAGGGTTGTGCCAGCATTGTATCTGTTGACAATGGAATGGTAATCACTTTACATCATTATGTTGCTTGTAATTTATATTTATAAAGTTTAACTTAACATAAATTAGGTGGTATGTTTAATCATTGGCTTATTTGTGCCAGCTGAATGAAAATTTCTTTGTTTAGTGAAGCCCATTGATTTTCCTTGATCTCTTCAAATCTTCAAGAATCTTGAGTGTTGTTCTGAGTACATGAGTTTAAACTGTGACTATCAAGTTAGAGATTTTTGCCAACCTACTAGTCTTTTGGTGTTTGGTCAAGTTTTTCTTGTCTTGGTATCAGCTAGGAGTTTATTAGCAAACTTTTTGGAGGCTGGACTTCACAAGATATTGTTGGATAGCCTTTGGTGCCTTATTTGTTATGAGTCATTTTCAATAAGAATGTAAAGCAATGATGGCTACACTCCTGTGGAGGTTCTCCTGCCTTGTTAAAGTTGTTTTCCATTACAAGTTTGTTGTATCACATGATGAGATAATCTGAAACTGGATTTTGTACTGTGTTCCTGGTGCAGGTGCAGATAATGGTTGGCATGGCTGCACAGCCAGTGGTCTGTCTTGGTTATCTGAAGTCTAATACATAATGGCAATTTGTGGAGCTTATGCTAACATAAAATGCTTGTAACTGATCTTGACTGCAGATGCAGATTGCAAATAGTGGCCAATCATCAATTTCAAACCCTCAGAATTCATCTAACGTTGGGCTGACATCTTCACAAACACTAGGTGGAAAGTTCCCCCGTCCACCTGAGAGTCACATTGCAGTTACATCACAAAGCCTTGGAATCCTACACCAGGCGACATTACCTCTTCAACAAGTCCTTGTTCAACCACAATATCAACTCCCATCACTTCCACAAGGTCAGGTATCACAAGGAACTCTGGCGGAGAAATCTGGAGTTGCTACAATACCATCAAGATGGCCTCAATCAATTGGCGGCGTTCCACATCAGCCTTCTCTTTTATCAACATCCAAAGGGCTGATATCAGAGAGTGAACCCCCACTTCCGCAGCAACCTTTATCAACTGCTATTGCAAGTTTAGCGCATCATCCTCGGTTATCCCTTCCAAATACAGCTCTGCAACAGTCAATTTTGCCGCATTCACTTACTTCTCAAGTAAGACTTCTCATTAAGTAATTTAATGTTTATTATCTAGATTCTCAGCTCTTGAGTTCTATCAGGCAGAATCAACAAATTGTATCTATTAGATTAGGAAGGTCTGTCTTGCTGTTCCTGCATGCAGCCTCATGGCTGTGTTAGTCGAGGTATGATGCCAGGGAAAATTCTCACCTTTTCCTAATTCATATCCTCTTTTTTGCTTTTAATCTGCTGTGACAGTGTGAGCTGAAATTTGGATGGCCGCTTATTTATTGCAGAACCTTAGACAAAATTTATTCTGAGGTTTTCCTGAGACTCCCTTCCTGGTCTAACTGCTTTGTCAGGAAATTGAAATCATGGGAGGCTTGATGTTAAGTTGAAAACATTGTTAAAGTCTGTTAATCCTGGGGAGAATATTTTAACCTCAAGGCATTTTGTAGGTTCCTTATTTTGGAAAAGACACAGATGCTTGCTACACTTGGTTAATATGCAGTATTTGTTGTTGGTCCTTTTGAAAGCATTAAAAATTTCTCTTTAATCGCATGACCTTTTAATTATGGAGTAGGGTTGCTGAATGAAACTTATAGTAGTTTCAGGGCGGTGATTCAATTCTTCATGGATTTGACTTTTACTGGGTTAAAAACAACAGGAAAATGCATTTGAATCCTTGTTTCACTTGGTATGTTTGGCTTTCTCATGGTTTGATAGTGATGATCTAATTTTTCATATATTTAATTTTTCTGGGGTAAAAGCAACAGGAAAATGCATTTGTATCCTTGGTTCCTTATTTAGTGTGTTTGGATTACGCATTTGTTCATATAACATTATAACCTTTTGAAGTTTCATATATCAGTAGGGGAATGTGCTATGTTTGTGTGGGATTGTTCTACTGTTATACTGACTATTACTGTTTTCCTGATAGACTGGCTCATCAAATGACCCACTGCTGTCAGCTGGACTGGAGACACTTCGAAAACGAGTTTCAACATCTTCTGCGATTGAAGATTTAACCTGGCATTCCAGATTTAGGACACAAAATTTAGGTGTGGGATTAGCAGATCAAACCAGATTAACAGGTAATGTATCGGAACCGTCGAATTATCATTCAAAATTACGAAGATTAGAAGATGGAAGTGGTGTTACCCAAATAGTGAATGGCAATTCTGGCATTAATAATTCCTCACTTCAAGCACTTGGCACTGGCATAGTTGCTGGGAGCCAAATGGTCGTGGGAGATGCAGTTCAACATTCTGAGAAGCAGATGCCTCAGGTACTATTTTCCTGGATGTCTTAGAAATAGATATAATATTTTTAGTCATCTCACCACCTTTATTTGTATTTCACCTCTTGTTTTCATATGTTCTGATAGGAATTTCAGACTTTAATTCTGATATTTAATGGTAAAATCTTATTTCTTTTCAAATTGAAAATTTGCAATATGTATGCAGTGTCTTGGAAAGCCCATTTTATCAACCAAACAACACCTCCAACTAATTATGATCTTAATTCTTTGTTGTTATGTTATCACTTCGAGTTCATTTTTTCCTGGTTTCTTTCGTCATGTATTAAGCATATTGTAAATATTGATTAAGGAACTTTTGTATTAGTAAGGCTTATGAAAAGTAACCATAAGGTTGTAACTTTTTCCGACCTTGACTTACTAAATCTTCTGTCCTTGACAACATGGTAATCAGCTTATATTATGTCCAATGCGAGAAAGAAAATTTTGGAACTTGGGATAAATTACCTTGAAGTATGTTTCCAATATATGTTTTAGCAAGAGAAAGACGATGATCAACTAACTTATATAAAAATGCTGATATATTATCATCTCATAAAGCATGTTTCACAGATCAAACAATACATGTGTTTTGTAGGATTTTAAGGTAGTCTTATGTCAAACATTTATATCCTTTCTGTCCGTCTAGTTTCCAAAAAGGAGTTGGGTGTTTATAAGAGTTCAATCCATATCCGCATGAACTTGGTATTGTTGTCGCAGGTACATTTAGGATCTGATTAAGTTGTGTATCGAATTTTGAGCAAATCAGTGTTCGAAACCCCAACATCACAATTTGCTATCTTTTCTTACACGAGTTACCATGGAATCGACTGATAGTTCGTAACAACCATGTTCGTTGATTTGAGCATTTGAATTTTTCCATAATATGACTCCCATCATGTATTATACTAATTTTCTCTGTGATCATGTAAGCCTAATGTGCAGTCTCATGCTTTTATCTTTCACCGCAAATCATATTTTATTTTATTTTATTTTCTCTCTGCAGCTTTCACCTGAAGTAGAGTCAGCTCTATTGCAGCAAGTACTTAGCCTGACTCCAGAACAGTTGAGCTCATTGACTCAAGAACAGCAACAGCAAGTGCTTCGGCTCCAACAGATGTTATCAGCTGGCAAAATAGTGTAGTTTGGTTCGGCTGATCTTTCTTTGATTTAGGAAATGGTGCCGACGAAAGCATAGACGATGTGAGATTTCGCTTCCTTTTTCCATGTAACAGTAGACGATAATCTATAGCCTTTGATTTTTTTTTTGCTTCAAATCAAGTGTCAAAAATTCATTTGATGTTTGAAAAATAGTGCAATGATAATCTTCTTCCGCAATGGGAAATGCTGTTTGCCACTATTAAAGTTATTCCATCTGCAATTTGTTTTCTGTGCTCATTCACAGTGTGGTCATTCGAATCTGGTTCTGTTGCTCTGCTTGACCTTTGGCTCGTTTATTGGTCAATCATCACCTTGCCATTTCATTGCTTAAAGCCAACATGAAATCGTTAGGTTGCATTTTCTTGAGTTGGAATTTTGCAAATGGTCAATGTTTGTCGGTAGAGAATGAACATTAGCAGTCAGCATTTGTGTGCACGCACCAATAGGCATTAATCATGATTAGGCAATTTGAGATCAGCATCAATAACAATTGCAGTGAAGCTCACAAGCAGTAGTTATTATCGCACGAGTATTTTGCTTGTATCAATCTGTGTGGATTTGATAACTGGCACAGTAAACTGGTAATGTCTGCCTACAATAGCAAATAAGCTTTAACACTTGTGCAACAATGCATTAACCAATCCATCAACCATGCACTAAAACACTCCATTAGCTGAATACTTAGTAAAGCAACACTATGGGATAACAATTGCTGAGTCTCCTAAATGACAAAGTCGTCGCAAAGATGAAAGCATCAGATGCCTCCATTCATCACAAGCATCAAACTGATGAAAGAAAAACCCAACCTTCCTTATCAAAGAAGAAAAAAGCAAACAATCACCACGTCGCAATAGACTATGGGAATCTGTTTTCAATTTTTAGAGCAGAACATAAGAAATCGATGGAAAGGCAACTGTCTCCAGCAAACAAATACCAGAGGAAATCAAGCAAAAGTCATTATTTTTCCTAGGTTGCATGCAAATCTCATCCAGAGGCAGCTTTCTTCTGCTGGAAAATAACTGCATAAATCGGAACTACCACACCGATGCTGACTGCAGATAGAACTCCCAGAGTCACCTTTAGCTTCTGATGCTTCATGCGATCCAGGTTATACATGTGTTTAGCATGAACGTAGAAGGGCTCATCATGGCCATGCCCTCCCATTCTCTTCATGCTCGTCGCATGGAATTCATGGGTCACTGCCATCAGGTCAAACAACTTTTTATCAGTAAATAGAAGTAAATAAAAGATAAAAAGTGCCAATGTGAACAATAAAAGATAAAAAGAGACAACACGAACAACCAGTTTGACGACTCAAAATTAGAATAGATGAGAAATTATGACTTACCAAACAAACATATCGTTTAAAGAGCTCGGCAACTCAGCATTTGGTTGAAGCAGACTATCATCATGTCAAACCCTCTAAAGGAGGAATTTGTGAATTTTCAACATGTTGAGACTCAACATAAATTTTCTATCTTTTTTTTTAATAAAACATTACATTTTATGTCACAGTCTGACCCGATAGTGTAACTCATTAGCTTGGTGGGTTTGAGACCACGTGGCCAAAAATACTTAAGCCCAATTATATCCATTTGGTCATATAAACCAAGTCAATTCTCCTCCTACATCCAATATGGAACTAAGTTACAGTGTCATAATTTCCTCCATTT
Organism: Musa itinerans; assembly: GCA_001649415.1. Classification (NCBI taxonomy): domain Eukaryota; kingdom Viridiplantae; phylum Streptophyta; class Magnoliopsida; order Zingiberales; family Musaceae; genus Musa; species Musa itinerans. Next base: position 355,036 of record LVTN01000127.1, on the reverse strand, counting down.
AAGGCTTAATGTTCTTGTCAAAATCCAAGTCCCAACTTAGGATGAAAACATAATTGGTTGGTGGTCGAACCCATTGATGGTTTTGCATTGTGACATATTTTTGTCCCGTCCACTAATAACCCTTTTATAGTTGGGCTCCTCAACAAACCAAGTACTATGTCCACCCTGGTACCGATTATCACAACTCGATCTGATGAAAACCGGTTTATTAACTGAAACCACATGGTAAAAAATACTCAAGTCCAGGTTAATAATATAAACTTATCTAACTCTACAAACAACTCAAATTTTCTTTCGATTCGACTGCGAAACTAAACTAGGATGTCATATTAAAAATGCATTTTATATGGAGCTTTCCTACTACTCATTAAGACAAAATACAGACTAAAACACAGAAAAGAGAGGGAAAAAGGCAAAGAGATGCAATTTTAATCCATCTCAAGACACGGTTGACATGCAGAGTAGAAACAATAAAAAGATAATATAGTTGTAAATCAATATCACTACTGGCTAATTGAGAAGAATGAAAAGGACGACAGCGTGCTGCAAGTTTCTTATGTCAGTGTTTCTACATACTACCAATAATTTCCTGTTTCCTCTACTATTGTTTGCAACTAAGCACAGGGAAAGTCAATGTGCAGTGTTCCTTCACATATTGTCCAAAATATATATGAACCATATCCAAGTAAGTGCCTTTGAAGATACATGCATTCAAAACAAAAAATAAAACTCTGACCGAAAATTTTTTAGCAAAAGATCAGATGATAAACATGTATGTACCCAAGAGAAGATGTATCTGATGCTTCCAATATTTTCTTTTCTTTACATATATGTGACTCCATTTTCTCAATTTCCAACCATAAGCATCACTTATTTTAATTGGCCACTAGGATCAACATACACAGCCTTTCCCCTAAATGTAGAAAGACCATTTCCGTGACTCAAAAAGGAGCAACTTTATAGTGTTGTAACCTTACAGCAAAAAGTTCAGGTCTAAGCAATAACTTATACCTAAAGTGCCATCATCAAGGCATGCACAAGAATTCTCCATAAAGCCAGTCCCGGATGACTAAAATAAGTATAGGCACTACAAACCTAGTTCATCAACCCTCTCAAGAAAGATGGTAAAAGTAACCACTAGTAGAAGATTGAACGTTTCAAATACTGTGAGATCTAGATCAAGTTCAACACATCCCAAATACAATTGATTTCATCAAAAGTGCTACTGCGTTCGCTTCAATTTTAATCTCTGTGATCAATTCAGCATAACATGAAGCAATATTGAATATTTCCCTGGCTATATGATACCATCGAATTAGTTTACAACATTTAGATCCAAAAATTAACATCAAAAAGCATATAACACACTCATGGTTTCTAAGTTCCATCCTCTTCCCTACCTTCAACTTGTGAACCAACAAAACTATGTTATATTTCGCAAAGTAACCAAATAAAGGGCACGAATGGGGATCCAAACAATCACGCCACCGCAGGCGATCAAGAGCAGCAATAGGCGACCTTTCGATCATCAGATTCTTTCCGTAACGTAGATCGAAAAGAATAATAAGATAATAAGCAACCGATCAAAGGATAGGAACACATCAGGCACCACGACTAGGTTGAACCGCGGAGAACCCCACATCACATCAGGATTCCGAACATATCGATGGGATTTAAGCCCTAAATCAAGCGAACAAACCAAGAAGATTCAGAGGGGGGGAGAATGGACTCGCCTGATCTGGGAAGGGCGGCTTCGGAGTGCGACAAAAGCTTCAACCCGGATCGGATGCCGCGGCTCAACGCCATGTCTGGCTCTCGAGGAACTCCCGATCGACGACTCCTCTCCTGGAGACTTCCGGCGGCGCTCGTTCTCCTATGACAAACCTATACATATAGAATATGTAGGATATATGTACGGATGTATATATGCATTTATGTATCATAGGTGAGCGGACGCAGAGCATCGTTGGATTTGCTCTGAGAGCCGTGCGTAATCGGACAGCGGAACCGATCCTCTACACAAACCCGGATCCGATCCGATAACGTAAGAGAGATTTTAATTGGAGCGACAACCCAATAAGACTCCGATCCGATAACGTGAGATCGATTTTAATTGGACCGTATTTATGACCCAACACAACCCGACCCGACCCACTACTTCTAATTTGACCAAACTCGGATTTAGTCGAACCCAAACTTGGGTGCGATGCAATAAGAAAAATCCGAACCCGTACTCGTACTAAAGAGGAATACACGTGTTATTAATCTCCAATTCCATACTGCGCTGAGACTCTCCAGCTATAATTCCCTCAAATCACACAAGTTCTCATCAAAATAATACAAAGAATAGGATTAATGACAGTTAAAATGCCTTGCATTCTTGGAGTGAACAATGTCTCGAGGACATACCATATGTACTCTAAGAGGACTTCGGTTTGTGCTGGACTTGAGATGTTTCGGCTATCTCAAGTAGAAGTTTGTTGGCGTTGTGTACACAATAAATACTTTTTATGTTAATAAAAAATATTATTGACATCCTTATCACTACGATATAGTCTTAATTCGTGTGTGCAGAATCATATGAGATGAAAAGTATTTTTTCTCAAATTGTCACATGTATAGAAATCGAAGTTGAACGAGATTTTCCAAGCCTATCATTTGGACGCTCAAGTTAGTCTTGAGATTCACTTCACTGTGTCTAAATTCCTTTTTTTTTATTATTTGGAGTCGAGGGTGGATTTGTATACCTGACCTCGAAGAGATTAAATATTTCATAAAGATTCTAAAGGGGAGGCGGTTTGTAATCGACTTGAGTTGCCCCTGAGCTACTGAAAATATTTTTTTGAATATTATATAGGGGAGGTGGTTTGTAACCGACTCGAGTTACTCATGACTCTTGAAAATATTTCTATAAATATTCCGTAAGGGAGATAGTTTGTAATCGATCCGAATTGTCCCTATCATCATACTTGAATACATGAATACATGATGGGTAATGACCGACTAACTATATATTCCCTATCATCATACTTGCTAACTTGCTATAAATTAAAATAGCGTAGTGATTAGTATTAGGAACGCAGAAACTACTCTATTAGTTGCATGTTTTTGACTGATTCTTGATTGACAAACAGTTTCTAATATCCTTCAGCCACGGCAACTATATCACTTTTCCAAGGAAATAGTTAGATTCAACTAAATATCACTATGTTGATAATAAGAGGTGTCACCATATTAATAAAAAAAAGTCAGTCTCGTTGACTCTTGCATGAGAGGTTATGGTGTGAGCATTCTTGTTGCTCTCCATGTAAAAAAAAAAAAAATCTCATTTGTTGACTTTAAATAAGATGTTTAATAAAAAATAATAATCAGACAAAATGTTTCTGATACTCCAAAGAGCATATTCTGGATTCAGAGTTGTTTGTATTATTTGAACCGATTATATATTGCTTGCACTGAATCGAACCTTATCCATAGGTCCTCAATGCCTTCTGAAGTAATGTCTTTGATTCCTTCCGGTATAGCTTTACATTCAGCTTGCATAATACTTTGGGCAGTAGAGTAAGAGTTGCCACTTTGAGGATGTTTTCTTCCCTGCCTTTTGAGGATGAAACCTAAACCTACAGCTTCAGCATTGCATTCAAGCACATAAGTGAAAGCCGACGGAACAATAGCAAAAGCATCAAAGAATCGATTGTTGCTCGTCACCCACCGCACCTCACATAGCATGGGTGTGTCCTCACCGACGTAGGTTACAGCTTTGCACAATAAGAACTCGATACGAGTATGACAATTACGGAAGTAGCAACTGTATGGTGGTTTCAAATAATCTAAAGAGAATTAATAATCAATATTAAGAAGAGTTTTTCTTTAAGTTCTATCAAAATTCTATCCCTCAAACGATCAATTACCAAAGTTCCAAGAGTCGAATAATGAGAAATGAAGATAGATTTTGCTTTGCGCAATGTGTCCTTGGTTATAAACAGGACATGGTGAAACAGCAAGCAAACTTAGAGAAGCTACAGATCGAAGCAAATATTGATAGTCTAACCAAAAGGACCTTCCAAACGAAGACTTTCACCCTAGGAGTCATCAATAAACTCTATACCTTTCAATCTTACTGTATTGTTTGTGGAATGATTAAAAGTATAGATATTTTTGACCTATAAACATTCTCGAGAATAGAGAGTATTATGTAACTCTATTTAATTGGATAAGATATATTATAATTTTAATTGGATTCTGATTATGATTATCGATCAATAGAAAAAAGTTTATTTATAATATGATTTCTTAGGAGAAGACTTTTGATCGGAGAAACTCTCATAATTACTTATATTAAACCTTTTGCACTCTCTTATAAATAAATAGGATGACCTTCTAAGAGCTATACATAATATATGATATAATATGACAAGTTTATAGATCTATAGTCGTCTTCTTTTAGCCCTTATTTCATTACTCATGATGATCCTATTAAAGATAGAAAAAGAAGAAAATGAGAGTTTAGTTCTCTTTCTAGATCGGTGTTATTGCATTTTATGAATCGAACTACAAAGCATATTCTACAAATCAAATAAAGATAATCTGAAAGGCATCCAATGGTATGTATCATAATCTTGATCAATATTTATTTGATTTTAAATTCTGGGATTAAATTTATTATCTATAATAGCATCATTTTGATTTTATGCTAATAATTTGGTATCAAAGCCATGTTTAAAATCAAATGCCTTTGATCATAAATTTATATAAATTTATTTTATATTTAGATCTATTTGTGAGCACCATTCACTTGTAAAAGAATGTCATCAATCTAGTTGTTTATCATGTTCACCCTAATCGCCTACTTGCAAGAGATGGAGGTTTCATGTTGACAGTCGTGGGCAGCTTGCTTTCCATGATAGGGATATTGTCGGCATTGCCATGGACGATGGCATATTATCATCAAAGGTGCAGCGATTGGTTGGTTGGTTTACTGTGGTTGCTCGACTTGCTAGGATGCGACTATGCTGCTGCATGTTGTGAAGTCATCGCTATCATATGAGACAACCTAGTAGAGGGCGATAACTTATTATGGCTATCGACCATACCACAAGCAGCACAACAAAAGCATGACAACAACCATATTATGGGCATTTGCTCTATGCGGTAGTCTTGGTGACGAGTGAAGGTCTGGTTGTTAGCCCTACTAGTGTGCAGTGATGATGGTCGGTAATAGGCAATGACAACAGTGACTATTGTGTGCAATAGCCTTAACAACAAGTGACAACCTCCAATGATCATTGGCCCTACTCAGGTGCACCACTGACTGCGAGCGGTGGACAAAGTTATTATGGCAATGCACAACACTATAGGCAATGAACCGGTTATGGTTTTGGCAATGGTCTAAAGATGTGCGATGGTAAATGATAATGCATGACACACAATGGCGGTACTATATTAATGCATAGTAACCATGAACATGGGTGTCACGATGAAGAATCATCAATCAGCTAAGTCACATGCCTATGGGAAACATAGTACGACTATGGTGACCACTAGGAGAGGGTTTTAGTGTTTCCACCTAATGAAGTTTAATTTTAACCTTATGAAAGTTATTAATTCTAGTCGATATCCCTTAGTAATATTTTTACCCTTTGAAAATCAAATATTTTAGACTTATGCTCTCGGTCACAAAATTTCTATTTGACCCTTATGAAATTGATTGTCTTTTATTGATATCCATTACCTATCATTTTATCCTTCTGATTTGATAATATTATCTCAATAGTCATAATTCAATAATAATAAAATTATGTCATAAAACTTGATAAATATTTTATCAAAATTAAATAGAAAAATAAATTATAGTTATTTTATTTCTATCCATGTGACATAATTTATTAATGTTAAGTTTAACTAGTTATGCTATTAGGAAATTTTAATTATTGTTTTAGATATTTATGTGACTATTAAATACATGAGTATGAAAGAGCATTGTGAAATAATATTTATTTTTATATAAAGTAATGATTTATATTTTATTATGATTACAGTCATCATATGAGTTTTCTTGTATATTGATTAATATTTAATAATTATTATAATTATTATTTTATTATTAATAAATATTTTTATATAAATTAGATTAATAAAATTTTAGTAAATATTATTTATGATTTATATCTATAGGTTTTATCTAACTAATAATTGCTAAAGTAGCTAAGGTTGATAGGCTTATGAAATGTGAATTATAATAAATATTTTATTATTTATAAAATATTTTAAAATATATTTTATATTATTATATTGGTCTTGTAGTTACCAAAGTGATTTGGATTAATAATTTATAAAATTATATTTAAAAAATTATTTCTAAATAATATTAAGAAAAATAATATTTATAATGACACATATAATTGGGAGATTTAGATAATTAGAAAGAAAATTTTACTTCAAATAGTTATGTTATGAGATAGAATAATACTATTTTGAATATCTTTATGGTTAAGAATTATATATCTAAAGTAACAATACTATTCTAGAAAGATGATATTAGTCTTTTATATATAATTTTGAGTGAACATTGGATATGTCAAAATTTTACCCGAAAGTGAAATATGAATGATATTAATACTTCATCATATTTTAAAAACTTAAAATATTAATGATATTTTATATTTTATAATGGTACTTTCTTTCATATATTTTCATGCTTCTAGTATCCCTATACTGTCTTATATATTAGATTTTGACTTAGTCTTATTTGTAAAAAAAAACTCGTAGACTTGATTGATAAAAACTCTATAAAAAATTAATGAAATAAATGGTTAGAAAATATTTAAAAAGTTTTGTCTAATATTTATAAGAATGACAATTGCAAATAACATCAAGACTTTATTATCGTTTACAATTAGTGTACAAGATTATTTGAGAGCTATTAAAGATAGATTTAAATCTATTGACAAGTCATTGGTTGGTATATTAATGAAAAAACTGACTATGGCATAGTATAATAATATTCGAGGGATTCAAGATCATATCCTTAATATGACTTATAAGATTATAAAACTTAAAGTATTATACATAAATGTGGATGAGTTTTTCTCTTACAGATTATTATTAATTCTCTTCCTCCTCAGTTTAACTCATTCAAGATTCACTATAATACAAATAAGGATAAATGAGACTTGAATGAGCTGACTAGTATGTGTATTTAAAAAAACTTAATGTTAAGTCAGAAAAGATCTAATAATGTTTTGACTTCTACTTAATGATATAGTAAAAAAAAAAAAGTTGAAGCATCATCTACCATAGTGAAGTACTTCTTTTATAACAAAAAATGACATAAAAAATAATTACATTAAACACAAGGCTTAATTCAAAAATAAAGGTCTAAACTTAAACTTTATATATTTCAAATCAAACATTATAGAGGTTCCTTCTAATTCTAATGCTATAACTTATATTATCAATAATATGTAAGGATTCTTTCTAACTTAAAACCTAAAATAATATGAAAGATTTGTCATCATAGAAAGTCATCTCAAAACGAAAATGATACTAGTGAGAACTTATCACCTATACTAAGAGATGGGTCATCTAATGGATCTTACATATACATGCTATGTTCTTATTATTTCTAGAAATTTAGTTTCTAAAATTGATATGTTAAGGTATTGTCTTTCTTTCGATGATGATAATCTTAGTATATTTTATGATTCGAGAAAAGTTAGTTCTAGAACCCTATATAATTGTTTATACAAAATTAATTTAAATCTTGAGTTTGTAAAGACATAGTAACTATACAATCAAATGTTAGATTGAAATATAGTTTTAATAATGAGAAATCTTCTATCTTATGACACGTCACAGATGTTTGAGACATATATGCAATGAAAGAGTTGAAAGATTAATGAAAGATAATATTTTAGAAGATATAGAATTTATTAATTTTGATGTTAGGATAGGTTGCATTAAAGGAAATCAAACTAAACATATAAAGAAAAATATCACAAAAAATAAGAATCTCCTTCAAATTATTCATATTGATATCACCAATTCATATTTCTTGTTTTAGTGGCAAGAAAAATTTCATCATATTTATAAATAACCTATCAAGATTTGACTATGTGTATCTAATATATAAAAAATCTTAAGCTATTGGCACTCGAGATGTATATAAACAAAGTTGAGACATAATTAGATAGACTTGTTAAAATTATCATATCTAAATGAGTGATCAATTTTATAGTAGATATAATGGAGAATCCTAATCCGTTTGCTATATTCCTAAAAAAGTGAGATATTTATAATCAATATACTTTACCAAATATGTCACAAAAGAATAATATTGCTGAAAGACAAAATCATACCATCATAAACATAATTAGGAGCATGATAAGTTATTTCTTTATGCTTGAGTCGATGTAGGGTGAAGTTCTTAAGATAGTTATATATATCTTGAATAGGGATTTTGATAAATTAGTCTCATTAACTCCATTTAAATTATGGACTCATATAAAATCTAGTTTGAGATATCTATATATTTGAAGTTGTTTTATAAAGATAATAGTCTTCAATCCATATTAAAAAAATAAATCTATGAACTAATTCTAGGTATTTTATTGGTTATCTAAAAGAATCTAAATGATATAAATTTTATTGTCCTAATTATAGAACAGAAATAGTAGAATATAGTAATGAAAGATTCTTAGAATATGACAAAATTAGTAGGAGTAAAAAATCTTGAAACATTAATATTGATATAAAGATGATACAAGTTGATACTCCATTATCATTTTCTATTTGAGAGATTATTGTTTATCAAATCACTGAATAATAAAATAGAATTGATGAACCAATATATGATATTGTTACTGATCATATAAAACAACCACAATCAATAATTCTGAAACAAATCTCAAAGAGAAAGGAGACCTACAAATTGTGATGATTATATGGTACATCGATAAAAACCTGATTATAACATAGAAATCAAAAGAGACCCCTTCTCATTTTCATAAGTCATGAAAAGTAATTATTCTAAAAGATAATTGATTATAACAAGATATTTTCTCATATTTTTAAAAAGGACTCATCAGGGATCATCATAATATTAGTAGCTTATTATTATTTTGAATTAGGTCAAATGGACACGCAAATAATATTTCTCAATAAGGATTTAGATAAAAAAATCTACATGGAATAACTTAAAAGGATTCATAGAGAAGAGAAAGGAAAGTTGGGTTCACAAACTTAGAAAACTATTTATGACGTTAAATAAGCTTCTAAATAATGATATATAAAATTTTATAATATTATTATTTTTTTAAGACTTAAAAAATGCTATTAATCAATGTGTATATTTTAAAATTAGTTAGGGCTAGTTTATTATATTGGTTTCATACATGGATGATATTTTAGTTTGTAGTAGTGATATTGATTTATTGCATGAAGTAAAGATATTTCTTATCATAAATTTTAAGATGGTTAATATAAATAATATAGTTTATGTTATTGGCTATTCAAAGATAGATCTTAAGGATTACTATGACTACATTAGAAATGTTATATTGATTGAGTGTTGTAAAGTTTAGTTCTCTAGAACCTCCTAAGGACTATACACAATATATAATATAATATGACATGAGATCATAGATCTATTTTCGTCTTCCTTTAGTCCTTATTTCATCGCCCATAATGGTCTTGTAAAAGATAAAAATAAAAGAGAATGAGAGCTTAGTTCTCTTTATATATCATTATTATTGTATTTTACGGATTAAACTATAGAATATGTTTTATGATTCAAATAAAGATACTAAATTTATACAGCTTAATTGATTTCAAATTCTAACACTAAATTTATTTCACATAATAGTATGATTTTTATTTTATACTAATAAAGTCCGGTGATACATTGCTAAGGTTGTGATATTCTTTTGACCATAGTTGAAAAAATTTAAAACCCTATCAAACTGTCTTCAATGTTAAAGAAAATAGATTATCTCTCAAGCATAAATTTGTGTCTTCAATGGAGGGATCATGTCACACATCTATTTGTGTCTTATTTACTATAAATTTTCTAAAGTTACCTTATATTAGAAACACATGTAAAAAATAACTGAGTGTATGTTGGGTTCCCAACATCAATTCCTCTGAATGATATTATTCTCCCATAAAAGATTAGATCTGTTAAGGATAAAAAGGATTATTTTGACAAGAATGAGAGTTATGGATGCCACAGTCCCCCTCCACCTTAGGGCTAGTAATGCAATCCCAATTAAGAAGCTTAAGACTAATTTTTCCTTTCCATTGATAACGAATAAAAAAGAAAAACTCTAAGAGTCTTATTGATTTGGTTGAACATACTTTAGGCAATACGAGAATTCAAGCAATGAATAGATGACATTAACAACAGTCTTAAAAGGGGATCACTTACCCACTAGAAGACCTTTCTCGACTTCAATTGAGGCTTAGCTTACTGTTCTAGATATGACCACATCTTATACTTGTACTGTTCAAGTAGAGATTGATTCTTTGCTGCAATTTTGGTTTAAAATCGTATCTTATATTCTGCTATTTATTTTATTTAAATGATTTTTGAGCTTTTTCATGCTCATATACGTCATATTATAAGAGGAGAGAGAGAAAGAAAGACAATCTGATGGAAAAAGATGCATGAAACTGACCCAACATGTTTTAGATCTTATACTTTTTGTTTTGCCATGACATTGGAGTAAGAAATCCGCAACATGACATGCTAAAATCCATGCAACTCACACGATTGTCTCTTATACGCTTATAGTGCTCTATTATAAATTTTTGATACCAAAATGTGTTTCTAAATTAATATAATAAAAATACAATAAAAACTGATGGAAAAATGAAATAGCATACATTCAACCATTATTGTTAAGAATTTCTGTAAAGGTTTCTTTTTGAACTTTGGCACTTCTCGGCTCAGAACTCTCGCTTTAGATGGTGTAGGAAATCCTTTTTATTTCAAAGAGATATTGAGCCCAGGGACCAAAATCCTCATATAGATGTTCTCCCATCAAGAATATTTATTATCATCAATTCATAACGTTCAAGAATTAATTTAGATTTATAACGTTTGGACCATAATAAAGAACTTAATGATATTAAATATTTAATAATAATGGTTACATTTAGAATAAAAAATTAAAATATTTAAAATATAATAAATGAAGAAATTGATTATAATGAATTAATGGATGATAATACTCGCTCTTAGAGGACTTATTGCTATGATTCATGTATTTATTTCTTAAGAAAGTTATACATGAATCATAGCAATAAGTCCTCTAAGAGCGAGTATTATCATCCATCTATCACGATGTATTTAGTTTCTTAATTTTAATGTAGTAATATTACATAATGAATAAACCTTATGTTTATTCTTGGTTCAGTAATAATATATTTTCTCAAAATAACGTGACATGAATGAGAAAATATCACAATATATAAGAGTTTCAATATCATTACAAAGTGGAACCAAGTCCCATTTTCTCTACATGATCCTTGAATTTCAGAGGTGGCGTGCCTTTAGTCAAAGGATCAGCAATCATCAATTCAGTGCTAATATGCTCAATGACCACTTTCTTTTCTTTTACACGTTCTCTTATGGCTAAATACTTAATGTCGATGTGTTTACTTCGACTTCTACTTTTATTATTTTTAGCCATAAAGATAACAGCTGAATTATCATAGAAAATTCTTAATGGCCTAGAAATAGAATTCATGACTCTAAGCTCATAAATGAAACTCTTAAGCCATACACCATATGAAGTAGCCTCAAAACAGGAGACAAACTCAGCTTCCATGGTAGAAGTAGCAGTCGAGGTCTGCTTAGCGCTTCTCCAAGATATAGCTCCACCAGCCATTATAAAAATATATCCTGATGTTGATTTATGAGAATCAACACAATCGGCGAAGTCTGAATCTGAGTAACCAATCACATCCAGATTATCTGTATGTCTATACATAAGCATGTAATCTTTAGTTCCTTATAGATACCTCATCACTTTCTTTGCAACTCTCTAGTGGTCCATACCTAGATTACTCTGATATCGACCTAGTATCCCTATAATAAATGTAATATCAGGTCTAGTACAAACCTGAGCATACATAAGGCTTCCTACGGTAGAAACATATGGGATGTTTTTCATTGATTCCCTTTCAAAGTTGTTCTTTGGGCATTGGTTCAAATTGAACCTATCACCTTTTATAATGGGAGCAATACTTGGTGAACAATCCTTCATCCGAAATCATTCTAAAAGTTTATCAATATAGGTTTCTTATGATAGACCTAAAATGACTTGAGGCCTATTTCTATGGATCTTAATGCCAATGACATAAGATGCTTCATCCATATCCTTCATGTCAAAATTTTTAGAAAGAAATTGTTTCACCTCATGTAGCAAACCATTATCATTGGTTGCAAGCAAAATATCATCTACGTATAAAACAAGGAAACATATTTTACTCCCACTAACCTTCTGGTATATGCATTGATCCATGAGATTTTCAATAAATTCAAATGAAGAAATCACTTTATAGAATTTAAAATACCATTGGCGGGAGGCTTGTTTTAAACCGTATATAGACTTCCTAAGCTTACAAACAATGTGTTCACCAACACTAGAGGAGAAACCTTCAGGTTGTTGCATATAAACCTCTTCCTCTATATCTCCATTAAGAAATGTTGTTTTCACATTCATTTGTTGCAACTTAAGGTAAAATGAGCAACTAATGCCAAAATAATACATAGAGAATCTTTCTTAGTCACAGGAGAAAACGTCTCCGTATAATCGATTCCCTCTTTTTGAGTAAATCCCTTTGCAACAAGTCTTGCCTTGTATCTCTTAATGTTGCATAACAAATCTTTCTTAGTTTTAAAGACCCATTTGCAACCAATAGCCTTTGTTTCATTAGGCAACTCTACAAGATCCCAGTCTCCATTGCTCATCATGGAATTCATCTTTTCTTTCATGGCATTATGCCATAAATTTGACTCTTTGCAACTCATGGCTTGTGAAAATATTTCTGGATCATTTTTGGCTCCAATATTATAGTCAGATTCTTGTAGATATACAACATAATCACTAGGAATTACTGATCTTTTATTTCTAGTAGATATTCTCAATGTTGTACCAACGGTTCCCTGAGGAACTTGTGGTTCAACTAGTTGTTTAGGAGCTTGTTGTAATTCATGAACTGCTTGATCTATTAGAATACTATCAACAACTTATGGAATATCAATGATAGGTTGTTCAGCACTATTTATACTTGAGGAGTGCTATGAACTATAACCAATCTATCATTTGATGTGGAAGATTGAGATTTAATATGATCATGTGCGTAAACTATGTTCCTGAAATGATCGCTCCCACTAATCACATCATCCTCAAGAAATTTAG
>LVTN01000127.1:283002-333729 GCA_001649415.1 Musa itinerans | reverse complement strand
AAAATATATATACATATATATATACATATACATATATATATACATATATATATATATATACATATACATATATATATACATATATATATATATATACATATATATATATGGTTTCTGGTTTCCGTGGGCCAAATCAAATTGTTGGGTCTACTAATTAGGCCAATGAGGCCCGTATGGCCCATTATGCAGTATTAGAGGGCCGGCCAGTCCGAGTCAAACGGCGGTCCGTCACCAAGCGCTCACCATGCGATCGTTCGAACTCCTCCGCCGACCCCCGCCCACCGCCACCCCCTCGCGTACCGATCTCCCATGGCTCCCTACCTCGTCCCGCCGGAACTCGCGCCCTCCGGGCACCGCCGACAAGCCCTCACATTCCCTGTCCAACGCCGCCGTCCTCCGCGCCGTCAAGGCCGCAGGTGCCACCCCTCGGCAGATCCTCTCCGTCTATTCGGCCGCTGCCCGACAGCCTGGCTTCTGCCACGATCTCCCCACCTACCAGGCCCTGACATACGCCCTCGCCCTCCGCCGCCGGTTTCGCGCCGTGGAGCTCCTACTCGCCCGCATGCCCCGCGACGGCCTCCGCCCCGGTCCCGCCCTGGTCCTCCCCCTCCTCCGCGCGTACTCCGCTGCTGGACGACCCCCTGACGCCCTCATCCGCTCCTGCCCCTCGCCGCTGAGCGACCGGCTCTTCTCCGCCCTCATCCAAGATCTCCTCCGCTCTGATGACCTCGATATCGCCGGGTCTCTCCTCCTCTCCGGCGCAAATCTAGGGTTTCCAATTAAGTCCCGGCACTACTCCGGTCTCGTCAGAGCCCAGTGCGACCGCGGCGCCGTCTGGTCGGCGATCGAGTTTCTGGATCTGCTGGCGACGAGAGGGTCCGTCCCCGATGTGTTCTTCTACGGATCGTTGATCCGCGACATCTGCCGCGCCGGCGGCAGCGACGCGGTGGATGCCGCTTTCGAGGTGGTGGACCAGATGAAGCGAAAGGGGCGGGAGCCGGACGTGGTGATATGGAACACGCTCGTGCACGGTTGTGCGAAGGCCGGTCAGTGGGGCAGGGCAGAGGGGGTAGTGGCGGAGATGGAGCGCGAGGGCGGCGGGGCGGCGGCCACCGATGCCGGTACCTACAATGCCCTCATTTCGGCCATCCCTCACCGTCAGATGGTCCAAGATGGGATCTTGGCTTTCCGTCGCATGATGGAGAAGGGGGTATCGCCGGACGTGGTCACATTCTCGATGCTCATCGGTGGATTGGGAAGGGCAGGGAGGGTGTGGGAATGCAACACTCTCTTGGGAAAGATGGTGAGGCTGGGAATTCCACCGGACATTGCCTGTTACAAGACTCTACTGAGTGTGTACAGAAGCAACGCCATGAACGATGATGCCTCTGCAGTGCTACTGTGGATCAAAGTGAACGAGGAAGCGATGGCGGCACCGAGGACAGGAAAGAGACGGAAGATAGGAAAGAAGGCGACAGGATTGTAGCTTTAGTACCATTGATGGTGATCTGCATGAATCTCTAGTGGAAGATGCAGTGCCACATGCAGCGGAAAGGATGAACGATGCGGTTGCAAGTGATACAACTATGTAATCATTGAGCTCATGTTTTGTAATCTGTAATGTTTCCTGCCATACGAGGGAGGGGCACATTCTGCACGGTATACTTAAGCTGCTTTAAAGATCTCAAAAGAATGATGGAGATCATATGTTGTACCCCAAGGAAGAAAGGAGAGTAGGATTGTGTCACGCTACTTGGCGTCCAATCCAAGCTAGATTGGGAGGGGGGGAAAGAATCATGATGACCGACACGCATTATGAAGCAAACTATTTTCTGACTACGATGTTGTCGAACTCTTCAACTCAAAGTAAAGTTAAATGCAGAAATAGAAGCCTTTTTTTGGTGGTTTTTTTTTTTTTTTTTTTATGGTTAGGGATTTGATTGAATCGCTTTAATATTTGTGCGGTATGACGATGCTTCCATGAACCGTTTCACTTTTTGTAGCCACTCCATGGTGGCGTGGGGGGGAGTTCGCTTTGCTTTGCTTTGCTCTGTTATATGTATGGATGCGATACAAGCATGGCATGGTACCAAAATGGCGGACGCTGTGGGCAAGGCATTCCTGGTTCTCGTGGTCCTCCTCTCGTCCTTCCTCCTCCCCTCCTCCTGTGGCCGCATTGAGACCACCAGCTTCTCCAAAGGAGTACACGCTAAACTGAAGGAGAAGGTGAGCCACCTCCACTTCTACTTCCACGACGTCGTCAGTGGGCGCAACGTGACGGCGGTGGCTGTGGCCAGGCCACCGAATGCGCAGCCGCCGACCTTATTCGGGGTGGTCATGGTCATGGACGACCTGCTCACGGAGGGGCCGGAGCCCACGTCGAGGCCGGTCGGGCGGGCGCAGGGGCTGTACGCGTCCGCCGGGCTCCAGGAGACGGGCTTCCTCCAGGCCATGAACATGGTGTTCGTGGGCGGCAAGTACGACGGCAGCGTGCTCACCGTCCTCGGCCGCAACGCGCCGTTCCACGCCGTGCGGGAGATGCCGGTGGTGGGCGGCAGCGGGCTGTTCCGCTTCGCCCGCGGTTACGCCGTCGCCCGCACCCACTGGCTCGACATGAGCACCGGGAACGCCATCGTCGAATACGACGTCTACGTCATGCATTACTGAGCAACCACGCCGTCATCTTGTTTCGTTTGTGTTGGCTATCGTTGAGTCATCATTCTTCTGTCTGCTTCGGCTATCATTTCGACTGCTACAGCACATCCACCAAATAAAGTGGGCGTCAGTCATTATCAACAACACAACAGTGCATTTAAATTTGCCTCTTGTATGCGACTACAAGTTATCTAATAAATTATTGATATATCTGAAACATAAATAGACTGTTCATTCATCCGAAGGGAAACCAAAATGGCACCAATTCAATCATCTGAAGAATCAAGAGTTTTTTTGGCCAGAAAACCAGAAATTTGGGCTCCCTCCCATTCCATAAAGACAATCTGATCCTTGGCTTGGTGTAGTAGACAGGAATTTACAAGAACGCAATTGCCCTACAAATTCTCAAAAAAAAGTAAATCAAAATTGCAATTGCTTCGCGCAGCTAAGTATACATCACTACTTGTGCCTTGCATAACTATTAACATGGCTTCAAAAATTTGGTCACGTTTCCTCCTAACTCTTTGCACCTCCCACCCACCGTAACTAGACTTTTAACAAGACATCAAAATCGACCTTGCACCCAAAAGACATTTTCCAGCAGCAGAATTGAAGTTAGCAGCCCACAAAGTGGATGTGATGTACAGAATGGATGACCTTATAGACTGGAAGCAAATCACCAGGAGGAACCAGAAAGGGCAACCATCTCGCTTATCCAACTATTTCTTGAATGCATATTCCTTAAAAAGGCCACCTATGCGGCTGTTGATTTGGTTTGCTGGAGTTAACCATTGAGGCAGAACTCGACCAGGGGGTCCCTGCCTCGTAGGAGGAACTGAATCCTCACACTCCATCTCATAACCATCAAGATCGATATCTATACACCGACCATTATAAGCTGACATGCTTGTGGTGTCTGCTGGACCATTTTGGCTGTTTACTAGTTTCGCTACTCGTTTTTTTGACTGCACAGTGCTTTCGGCAAAGTCATCATCATTAGCACCTGGTTCGCTGCCTGCTGAGCCCCTCCGCTTCTTTGTTCCATCAGCATTATCATTGCTGCTACTGCTGCTATTCCTACTCGTTTTACGGTACTCTCTGATTGTAGTTTCTATAGTTTCCAACACACGATCCCCGTACTTATGGACCTTTGCCCTAGATTAAGCACTCAAATTAGTCAACATATTTAGCACTTGATTAATGGTGTAGATGTAACAAATTCTTACTTTCCAATGCCAGTGATCTCGAGAAGTTCTTCTTTGGTTCTTGGTATTCTCTTGCTAATCTGCTGCAATGTGGCAT
Source organism: Musa itinerans (assembly GCA_001649415.1). Lineage (NCBI taxonomy): Eukaryota > Viridiplantae > Streptophyta > Magnoliopsida > Zingiberales > Musaceae > Musa > Musa itinerans. Next base: position 329,772 of record LVTN01000127.1, on the reverse strand, counting down.
TTCTGATGTAGGAATGGGAATTCATCAAGCATCAGCACGAAAGGAATTAAAGGTAAGTGCATTAAATTGTGCATATATGATGAAGAATTTGAAAAACAGAGCTTACCCAAATATGTGATATGTCATGACCCCCTCACCAGCTTCTTTTACAAGAGCTGTTCGCAGCATACGTAAAGCAGCATAAAGTTTGACAGAAAGATTCTGCAATTAGATAGAATACTATTTGAACATAGTTCTCCAGGAGGTTGTATATGATAGGCACATTAAGACAGTGGATATGAATTTTACGAGGTCGATTTCATTTGTTGATTGAGCGCCCATGTCAAATGTCATTGTGTTCATTGGCAATGAACCCTTTGCTGGTGTCCCTTCAGGTTTGTTCATTTTAGATGCCTTTGCAGGAGCAGGAAACCTGCATAACAGCAAAAGTTTATGACATCAACATTATCAAATTTTAACATTAATCTGAAATTCTGATATAGTATTTTGAATATTATAGCACCTGCAATTGCAGATTGTATTCATAGCAAAAGACAACCTCTACCTTGTCATTATTTTAAAAAGTTTGGTTAACCTGGAATCAGACGGCCAGTAATAGGATAAAGAACACAATGAACACTAACATAGGCATGCATACAAACTCTACCTCAAAATATCATAGTATTATGCAGATTATGAGAAATTATTACCATGAATAAATACAAGCCAACTTGCATAGGTGAGTGACATAGGGAATATATAGCTTCGAAGGCAATATCACAAAACTCACATGATCTCCCATGTATAGTAGATTAGAGGGAAACCTTATGAAATATAAATCTTGAACTAGAAAGCTACTTGATCTAATAACTAAGAAGCAGGGAAATCAAAGAAGATGACTTATGACAGTATGCCCTCCACATTGCAGAAATCTTGACACTGTATAACTCTACACCAGTGATATATATTTCCTAGTGTCTCAGAAACAGTATCCTGTTCTACATTTAACATTGTCAATTAAGTAAATTAAAAATGAGCCTTTCTGCCTGCTCAATCAGTTGCTTGCACCTGGCATTGTAAAAAACCTACCATCCAGTGATCAAAATCACAAGGGCCTTCAATGGCAATCGGTCAGGACCACACAGGATTTTTAATAGCTACGTCATAGATGACATGGTACATCTATGATAAGTTCCAATTGTCATACTACATTTACATATCGATCAATTGTATTTATGATGTGTCAATTGCCACCCTTCAACAAGAATATTTTTCATAACAAGTTTTTATTAAACATTCCATGGTTCAACATCCAGTCCAACCTAGAGCCCTCTAAGATTCAACATGCTAAACTAGTTCTGCTAATACATCTGAAGAAATCATCATCAGATGCAGATAGAAGTTAGACTTATATCTCAGTCTTAAATGAACCAAATATTCCTCCTTGAGAATAGATCCGATAAAATGTCTTCATTTCATGTGGTGGTCCACCTGTTGATCTAGTAGTTTCATTGAGTATTCCGTGTCATACCCTCATTACCTAGTTGATCTAGTAGTTTAGTCTGGAAAGCCAAAGAACCATACCATATCAAGGTAATACCATAACCAAGTACGAAATCATTATGGTCCACCTGTTGTAACTCACCGAGGACTTAGCAACTAAAGTTCCTAGAGCAGAGAAAAAAGTGTAGTCAACAATTGTTTATCTTACGGAAGGCTCCTGCAAATTCTTTAGGCGAATCCTCCAGTCATAGTTGTCTAAGAACAAGAAAAAGAAACAAGACTAGTTGAAGAGAGCAAGGAAAAAGTGGAAACCTCAATATGATCCTTTGTTTTCCAGAGAGAAGTCTTTGCACCTTAGACTCGTTTACCTGCAGAATCAAAATCAGTCTCGCATAGATACTGATATTCAATTTAAGATCGAACTGAGAGCACACCACATGGAACAAATGGAAGCCATGTTAATAGAATCACAAAGAAAAAAACACTTGAGTAGAAGGTAAAGATATCTCTGATATATATATACCTTTAAAACAGAAGAAATGGATCCATAAATATCACTTTTCCTGACATCTTCCACAAGTATATCTTCAACAACTAAATGACGAATAACTCTTGATGCTTCACCTTTTGGCAGATGCTTTCCAGCTCCATGAAGGCCCAAATTGTCATGTCTATGTTTCCTAACCTGCAGCAAAAAGTACATAAGTGCTCAAGCCCAGTTTACTACCATCATAGAGGAAGGATTTCACACACGAATTTGTGTACATTTTGGCTCAGGGAACCCCTGTATACTTCCAGAACATGAGATGTTGAATACTGCTTTCCAGTTGATATTACTAATTCAACCTACGAACAAATATAATGCAAGTAAAATGTGTCAGTTGCCAGATGAAGCCATTATACTATGACATAGAAATTGATCAACACTAACCATTTGCTTTGCTATATCAGTTACATCCTTCTCAACCCAAGTCAACACTTTTGAACAATTATCACAGGTTCTTTTACAGTTGTCTGGATTGAACTTTTCACCAAAATGAATCAGTTGTAGTAAACGTCTGCAATCTGTTTCATTCTCACAATAGCTAACCTGCAATAGAAGTAAAAGTATCAGATTCTACATATGTGCTAACCATTGCTGAAAATGAAAAGCATCAACTTAGTTGATGTACCATGCGTGAAAGGTTCTCAATATTTGTTTCAAACACTCTATCATTGCTGACAAACGAATTGCGTCTTGATGCAGATGCCAAGGGACTTTGCTCAATCATGCCTTGGGTAAGCATGTGCTTGACACGAATCTGTTCCCAAGATAAAAAGAAAAGGGGTTCATGTTACTCAATACCTAAAGTTATAGAGAGGTACGCTGAAAAACATCCATTTATTGACTTACATAATCACTATAGTTGTAGTACAGTACACAAGATGATCGTAAACCATCTCTACCAGCACGTCCACATTCCTAAAAAGTCAAAAAGAAAATATATGTTTTGCAGTCAAAGCCTAACCTGCTCTGGCTCAACAGAGGCATATTAGGAGTTACCTGATGATAACCTTCAATCGATTTTGGAAGAGAATGATGAATAACAAAACGAACGTCAGGTTTGTTGATACCTAAAATTTTCATGTATCATTAATATATTTCAATAAATGCAATAATTTATTTACAGACAAAATTCAGATACATATAAGTGAGAAATACCCATTCCAAATGCCACAGTGGCACAAATTATGTTGATCTCATCTTTACTCCACTGCTTCTGCACATATGATCTTTGAAGAGGGTCCATGGTCCCATGGTAAAATGCTGCTTTATGTCCAAATTCCTAGAAAATGTTAAATGAGAAACTAAAAATTTCTTACCATAATGGTGACAGACAGAAAACAAGCATATCCAAAATTATTAGCACTACCAAGTAACATTCTTAACAGGCCCCTCTCATTAAAGAATAACAAAGGAAAAAACTACATCCAATGGATGCAATATGTACTCCCTCCACAAAAAGAAGAGAATGTTTAAAATATCCAAAAATATCAATAGGGGAAACTAAAAAGATATTCATATCACAGATGATGAAAGTTTGATGCAACTTCAACAAAGACTAAATAGACTTCTTCCTAAATTTCTGGATCAGGAAATGTCAGCATTCTGACATGATAAACATCTAGTTGCCACTTGCCAGAAATTCTAAAATAGTAGATGGTTGATTAGATTATCACAATATTGCTGAGTTTACCACGAAATAGTTCATCACAGACAAGCTTGTTCAAAAACAATTATATTCAGAAGAAATTGTATGATAGGCAGGGTTCACTAAGCACAATAAAATGGTAAAACAAGTATAAACTCATAACTTGTTTAGAAAGCTCAAAATTTTATAATATTTTTTTTAAAAATAAAGTAAAAATGTTCCATCTTTTCAAACTTTGGGGTCATTTAACGGCAAAGAAGGGTTAACAGAGAACCATAATCATAGTGGTAAATATTTCCCATTATAATTTTATAAAAATTCAAGGAGGCTTTTGAAGTTTCACCAATTTAGCATTATTGTTGTAATTTAATATTAATGAATCAATTAACTATACAGGGGATTAAGTCAGAAAAATATTTTCTAGATTACAAAGGCCTCAATGACAGGAGAACATCCATGTAACCCAAACCAAATATTTGGGACATAAGCTTGTTCTAGTTGATGTCAAACACGAGATGCTTATATTTTTCGGCATTCTACAAGCATATGTATTAGTTTGTGCAAGTGCAGATATTGGTGAAAGTTGACACTGATCAATAAAGCAGTAACTTCAAAACTTGCAAACAGACATGTGCACAAGGATGAGGACCGATAAGATTGAATTTAGAAAATAAAATTTGTAATGAAAAGTTAATATACATTTAAAATTCATGTCTTCAGCAAAATCCAGGATAAATTTGAACATAATGGCATTCACGGAAGACCAATGCTTAGTACATTAGTCTCGCAGCATCCACTAGAGACTGAATGTTCTCATAAATAGGCTCCTCTTAATAAAATTCATCCTCTATATGGTTAATGCATCATTAATAGCATACATATTTTCTGACAAAATGCATGAACTTCTATGCCCAAAACTTAGGCAACTTCTTTCACATAACCTTAAACATCATTATGTGTACTAGCATTTTTTTCCATCTCTTGACATTATTCTAAGAGACCCACAAGTTCTATTCCTTGCTATCTGGTTGGATATATATGGTACACAACCATATCCCATTTCCTGATAGCAATTTAAATGTTTTGACACTGACATCTACTCAAATCCCATTAGAAAAGTATATTACAAGGATTAGACTGAAAATGCAACTTGCATTTAGAAGACGTGATCCAAACTTCCAAAGTCCAAAGTTTCATTGCTGGAGAATAACTGGTTTGTGGATTTTAAAAGAAAAACAAAGTCCAAGACAATGGTATTCAAGAAGCATTGGGACCCAAATAAAAGCAATAAAAATGCATATATGTGATTTGATTTTTGACAAAAGAAGTTGGTGTGAATACACAAAGTAGTCAAACAATAGAAAAAAGAACAAAAGTGTCAACAAATCAGAGAAGATTTGGTTTTCCCATGACAAAATTTCTAAAAGGTCATAGTATATAATTCAAAAGAAAAACCTGTAGCTTTTCAGCCACTTTTTCGCAGTCCATTCTTGAGAGACAGTAGATGATGCCACAATCATCAAAATGATTTTCTTTGATGAATTTGTCAATGTCCTCCAAACACTTCTTTGTCTTGGGTATTACACAGTACCTGCAAAATGAAACAGATGAGCCAAATCAAAGTCACAATTGATATGTAGTTCAGTGGCACTGACCACAAGTTTGGACGATTGAAACTCTGTCGAAAAACAATGCAGTTCACAAGCCCAAGAGCTTGTACAACATCTTCCTTTACACTGACAGTTGCTGTAGCAGTCAAAGCTAGCACTGGGACATTTGGAAACTTCTGCTTCAAAATTCCAAGACCCTGGCAAATGAACAATGAAATCAGACTAAACCAAGTGAACGACTTAAAAAGATGTTGAAATAAGGATTCTTTGCACAACCTGATAATCGGGCCTAAAATCATGCCCCCACTGGCTTATACAATGAGCTTCATCAATAACAATTCTAGCAAGTGATCCCCGAGAATGTAAAGAATCCAGGTGTCTCAATAAAACATCACTCCTGAGATTAAACATATTTCATATCAAAAAATTATCTAACCAAGAGAACTGGCAAGTACAAGTCAATTAGTTTCGAATTGAATCCTAGGATTATTTACAGTTTTACACCTCCTAACTATATCTCACATCTACCATGTGATTTTCTAAAGATAAAGCATCTTACCCAAATAAGCAAAATTTTGTTTTCTACAAACACAGAACTTGATGAAATAGCTTCAGTATTAGTAGGCTATTTAATCTATGCAACTTAAGAAAACCTTGTAGCATCAAAAGACAACCATATTGCACGCGGGGGAAAGCCCCATTGATAGCAGGTAGAACATGGGTAGACAAAAAAGCAGAAAGAACAAAGAAAAACAGGAAGAATAAAATGTATCAAAACAACAGGACATGCTATTAACTTAAATGCAATTCATAGGCAACTCCTCTGAACTTTGTTAAAGAAAGATTACTTGAAAAACAACTCAAAACACTCCAAACTATTGTCCATACAAAATAAACTTTAAAATGCTAAAAGAATGAAAAAAATACATGTTAATAGACCTGGCTTCAGATTAGACCTAATATAGAATAATTGACATTCATGCTACATCAATTCGATTCTGCATTGTCAAATCACATATGAGCTTTGAACCCACGGTCCACATGCAGCTTGACGTGTTGGAAAGAAACTTGTATATTTGCATCTCCTAGAATTTATTTGTTTGATCAGAATGCCTTTTCATTATCTTGATTTTCAGGCCCTTACAGGTTAGTACCAGCTTCGCCTCAGGCCTTTTGTTGGGATGAAAATTCAAGAACAAGTCTTGGATGTCAAATGACTTCAAGAACAGCTGTACTTTCGTCATTCATTCAACAACAAGATGTAAGGTCCCAAATATTTGTGGTCAGCTGAATGAAATTTTTTCCACCTTTGAACTCCGTTGAGGACAAAATCACAAGTCAAATTTCTTCTTATCATTTGTAATTTTCTTAGTTGGATGCCATGATGCTGGACATAAAAGCATTCAAGTAGAAATGCCATTGGTAGTCTTACCTGAACTAAAGACCATGCAACAGTTGAATAATATTATAACATATGATATTTGTATGATAATCCTAGTCATGCGCAGAAAAGACTCACTTGGCAATTTTTTCTGGAGTGACATACAGCAGCTTGTATCTGCAAGAACCAGACATCAATTCTCGAAAAATCTCCTGTTGTTCAACCCATTCCATACTGGCACTAAGATAAGTAGCGGGAATGTTTGCCTGATCAAAATGGAAATGTGGAACAACTCAGTTGATACCCTATGGTATTTCCTTGAGAAGAAAAAAAAATCCAAATTGTTTATAGAACCTGCAACAAATGCATAATCTGATCTTGGATGAGTGAGACAAGCGGTGAAACTACTAATGTTATTCCAGAGCTGATGAGAGCAGGAAGCTGCAAGAAAACTTCTGTAAGTAATTTTCAAAACAGCTGATAGTGTTCTTGCTGTCTATGCTATATATGAGCTTCTATAAAGACGTTTTGCCTTTCTTTTGGAAAATGACATTTAGAATGTTTCTTTCGGAAATGACATTTAGGATGTCTCTAAAATTCAACTATCCAGTACCTCTAATAAAATTGCCAAAATAATACTCGTTTATGTGTTTGATGGTTCAAGACATAAGGGACTGTAAACAGTAAAATTGCAAATGTGTATTGCTTGCTTAAATGATCATTGCCACAAAGATGAAGGTTAAAAAAAATGAACTGAATGTTTGAATATACTAAACAGGGGAAACACCACCTTCAAAATGAAGTAGATAAAAGTCCTCAATGGAACGTGTACCTGGTATGTCAGGCTCTTCCCACCACCAGTTGGCATTAAAACAAAGACATCACATCCACTCATTGTTGCATTAATCACCTCTCTTTGATTAGGGCGAAATGAGTGGTTTCCAAAAACTTTTCGGTTGTTGGCCTGGAAAGAAGTAATAAATTACTAGTAACCAAAAAGAAATGAAGATGAAAGGCCATATCAGGCAACAGAAATCACCTCGAGTTTCTTGGTCCATGGAAAATCTAAACTTTTCCACTTTATATCTCCAGATCCTTCAACGTAATTAATGTTCTGAAGCTTTGGAGCAAACACTTCTCTTTCCAAGGGTGCAGCATCAAACCTATCTGTACAGTGGGATGGGGCAGGTGAGCTCCACATCATACAGTTCCCTGTTTCATTTCTTAGATGAACCTGGGTGTTAAACTTAATAGGATCTATCATATATTTGTTTGTGGGGTTCTCAGGTCCAAAGCCCCTTGCACTAGTTGATGATGCCATAGAATGTGATCTCTGTCTTTCTTCATCTTGATTTAGACTGCAAAGGTACTTCTCAAGCAGCTGGATCTTCTTATTCAGATATAACCTGACATAAAAAATTATTGACTTGTGAGAAAAGACTTCTCACATAACCAAGTGATAGAACAACACTCATACAAGGACAAACCGCTTTTGACGAAGATTTTCACAGTCCTGAGGACTGAGCTCAGTAGCATTATCAAGAAGTTCATTTGATACAGCAATGAGCTGATCCTTCATCTCTTGCAGATGAATTGCAGCTTCTGGACACAGAGCTAGCTGCACATTTGGCTATACCATGAAGAATGTGCTGATTGCTAGCAACATAAATAAATAAATAACATTGAAAAGCGTACCTTGGAGCCATGAATACATGATTCATGTAGTTCTGGTGGCAACATGTTTTCATCAGGGATTGCTGTACAACTTCTACTGGAAACTGGGGTAAAAGGTGTCTGTTTAGACATAAATCCTTCTGGTGTGGCAGTTACTTGATAGTGTTCCATAACTATTTGGTCAACATCAATACTCTGTGTTACATAATCTAATGAAATGTAAGTTTCATGCCAACAACCATATGTAAATTGATTTTAGGCAAGAACCGCCTGAACAACAACAATCAGTAAATCCTACCTCCAATATTTCATCATCATCAAGAGCATCTAAAAACTTGTCATCAGCAAGATTATAAGCAGCAGTACACACAAGCTCATGGTCATCAATAACCCGATGAGTGGCAGAGCTCTGCATTTGTGCTCCAGTTACTTGTGCCATTTCTGAAGCTACATTATTGTTCTTATCGTAAGTACTTTTTAGCAATGAGTCTGTTGCATAATGTGGTGAATCATATTGAGGGTATGATCTAGAATGTGAACTGTAATTGACATGAGAAGGCATATTTTCATGGAATGGGCCTTTAAATACTTGGGAAGTATCCACATTCTTAACATTGTTGGATGAGTCAGTAAATGGAGCTCGAAGATGATCTTTGTTATGGTTCTGTACTGGAGCAGTTAAACCAGGTATCAAGTAATTCCTGCAAGCCAGTTGCATGCTCAAAAGAGCTTTCCAGGCCTGACAAATGATTCAATTCACAGATCAAAAGAATAGCACATCCAGTTGCCACACTTTCCAGCATAAGAAAACTGACCAACATATCAGAATAACATAAAAGAAAGAACATACAAGCTAATTCTAGGACAAACCACTACCATTTATTCATCTATCCTTTGTCCTAGTTTAAGCTCAAATGGTAACAAATTTTAAGTGTAAGAGCAGAAGAATCGGTTCAACTTCAACAATTCAAACTGATTATTCATACTCAGAAGAAGAAACCTCTCTAATCATCATACTCAAGCATACCTTCTCAACTTGTAACAATTGTAGCCTCTCGCTTCCATGAACTTTACAAGCAATAGACCTGATAGTTCATATTTAAGAATAAAAATCCAGTCAGAATGAGCAAATGTTTCGTGTTGCTAACAGAAAGCACATAAGATATATTTACTTGATTAAATCTAAGATAGACATTGAGAATAGCTGCAGTGGCAACTAGTTCCTACAGAAGTTGGATCGACATGGTACACACAATTCATATCGGTATCATACAAAGTCTTATATGATTTTGATTGATTTCTTAGCCTTGTAGTTTAGTTTAAAATGGACCGGATTCAATTGAACTTGATCAATGTTGGACAACTTTGGGCAAAGCTAGCCGATAGCTACAAAATAAGCAAAAAAAGGGGGGAGAAGAGGAAAGAGGGAAAGGAGAAGAGGTAAGATGTATGAAAGACAAAAAAAGAACATGTCATGAAATAGAAAAACCAAGGTATGCTATTTCGAATAAGACCGTCGGGTACGAGCGGTACGTACCGATCCTTCAGCTGACTGGTACACGGACCGCCCGTTACGGACGAAACGAAATATATATATTAATATATATATATATATATATTATAAAAGGCGACACGACGTCGCCTTTTTTCATAAGTTAAAACTAAGTACTCAATGGATGCAGTCAAATATCCCTTTTCACATTTATCTCGTGATGTCATATTAGTTTGACAAAGTACTGGCTCAAGATACTAGGGAATGGATGTTGTATTAAATGCTTATTTCAACAAGTTAATGTGTAGATAAAGGTTTGAGACTGTGATCCATTCTTCTTTTTAAATCACATGTTTTCACATTAGATATATTGGTTAGGATAAAGTATAAACTAAGATGTTCCTAGCACAGGAGTCACATGCACTAGGTACACTCTTTACAAACCAAGGTGTCAAATATTGGTCAATACGGGATGCAAGGTATGCAATTTCGAATAATACCGCTCGTTACCGGACAGAACGGAATATATATATATAAACGAGACGATGTCGTCTCGCGTGGGAGAAGGAAAAGGCGACGTCACCTTTTATAAAAAATATATATATAAATATATACATATATATAATCTTTTATATATAAATATATATTTATTAATATATATATATATAAACGAGGCGATGTCACCGAGCCCCGCCTGGGAGAAGAGAGAGGCGTCATCGCTTCGGTGACATCACCGAATTATATATATATATATATATATATATATATATACACACACACACCGAGCGTTATACCGAACGGTATACTGCTCGGTATACAGTATCGTACCATACCGAGCGAACGCCGAAACTCCGATACGGTACGATATTTCAATCCTTGAGAAAAACACACTACTATTGTTATGTTTACTATTTACGTCCAAAGCATTTGTGTCTACCATGATTATTGTGGAGTTTGTTGTCAACAGTTTGCTAGACAGAGGATAAGATCTAGATAAAAGAAGAGGATAGGATATCTTAATGTCACAAAAACATAGATATGCTAGAGAAATGAGATATCACAGGATTCATAATTCACCTCAAATCTTGAGGATGCTCTCTTCAACTAATTTTTTTTTGCTTCATGTGTCTTTTCAATGCTTTATCTGCATAGTACTTAGAAACAGTAAGGCAGTCCTAATCCCACTGATGCAATTTGACCAATTCTGCTAATCCCAATCGTATTAGACTTAACTAATCCAAATCTTGATCTAGCAAACTATGCCTACATAGATTTTTTTATCTCTGATTTTTATCATAACAGTTTAATAGAAGTTCAAGAAAAATGAAAGAAGACGATTAAATAGACTGAAAGAACCTGGCCTACAACTACTAGTACATGTTTTAAGAGAAACAAAATATTGCACACATGCAATTTTTTAGCACTTACTAGAGTAGATTTTCAGTGCAATCAAAGTGATTCATGGAGCCTGAAAGGATCCAATTTTATATCAATTTCAATATATAGAAGTAGATTTTTGTTTCTGATAGGCAAAATATGATCTACAGAGACAGCCTGAGGAGTCTATTTGCTTCAGTATGAAAGCAATCTAGTATGAGCCATTGAAAGGATATTTTCTTTTTATTTTACCTTTTCTGACTTTTCGACTCTGAAATCATTGGTTAAAGGCACCTTCTGAAAAATCTGATATTGCCATCACACATTCATATATGATGTCTTTTCAAGCATCTTTAAGATATTGAGCAAAATGATATATGTTCAGCAGACAAGTCAAACAGACAAGCAGCAAAATCTTTTAGAACAGTCATACCTTGTACACAACATCTGATCAACACTTTTCTGGGTTTGAGGTTTTTGTGTCGGTAAAGAGAACAAAAAACCTGAGCTCAAAAATTTGTCTTGACAGGAAAAATCCTCAAAAGCAGATGCATGATTGCACCAGTTGACCTTAGGAGATTTGTCTTCATTAGCAGACTTCAACTTACTTCTGTTATGCATCTAAGGGCCTGAAATTTTATTAGGTAGAAGACCAAGCAAAAGCAAATTATGTAGACATGAAAAGAACTAGAATAAATATATCAAGCAGAATTTTATTTATCAGTAGACATGCCTTGAAGTTGAAGAGTCATCAGTTAGCATGTGATGCAGGAGCAATTTGGTTTATATGTTATTTGAATAAATTTTATTAGTTTTGAGATATTTTGCATTTGTCATAATTTGTCATATGGCAACATCTATGCAAGGCAAAGAAAAAGGAAATAAATACAGGAAAAGTAGAAGAAATCAAATTCATTATTGATTGAAGATTGCAAATCTTAATTGGAGATCTTAAATATTCATTTCTACAAAGATGAAAGTCTATCAATCAATAATATCATCAAGAATGGAAGGTTGTCCCTCAAATCAAGTCAAGAATATTATCTTCTTCGAAGGAAAGAATAGATTGTATATTTGATTTGATGTGATTGTATTTTTTCTTATTTCTGTAATTTCCTTTTAATCTTTGTACTTGAGCCTATAAAACGGGCTAGAACATGTAATGGATCAATGAAAAAAGATTAATTGAGTTCTTTCCCACCTTGTTTGTGGGTGGTGCGAGGCCTTCATCCTGGGAATGTTCTCCTTGAGCCTGAGCGAGTCTGGTAATTACCCAGTTGTTTTCCTATTATCTTTCAGTTACTATCTTCTATTCCTCCCTGTTATGTTAATCTATTATCAAAAAAATATTCTGCCACTCTCATCCTACATCAGCTTGCCTTTGTTATTATGATTACCTCATAGTAAAATCTGCAGAGCAGAAGTGAAACGTTAAACATTCAATTACATAGGCAGAAGACAAACAACATCCTGGGATAATAACAAGCTCTTTTTTTATGTTTATCATTTTATTAAATTATAAATACCCGAAACCGCCATTTGGAAGTATGCCAAACCAAACATAAATTATACATGATGTATCACTTTGGGTTGACATTTGAATAGAACTTAAACAACAGTGTCTTGATGATTGCATGCAAAAGCTGCAACATGAAGAATGATCATCCCAGAAACTTGCACTAGCAGTCACTTTTCCTCGATGGAATATTGCAGTGACTAGCTATAGCTGTACATTGAAACAATAGCACAGTAGTTCAATGGAACTTGCCGTGCACCGAGCAGAGTAACCCAAAATACTACAACATCTCATATTTTAGCAGAAGAAGCAACCTTGGTAACATATATGCAAACTTCCTATTGTTATTTGTATTGTGATAAAACTTTTCTTTTACTATCTTTGTTTCGGAGATATCGTAATTTTTGAGTTGTGATCTTGCCCGAATGCACACTTCCTATTTCATGACCAGAAAAAGACATACAATAACTCTTTGGCGTTAGAAGCAAAGCTTAATGCTAAAAGTCAAGGCAAACACAAAACTACACATACATGCAAGACATTATTAAGCACTTCAGTTCCTCATTTTCAATCACTGTTCAGTGCTAATCTATCAATAATTTGTGAATGCATAAAGTGTGCTGAACAAGATAAGCACTTGAGGTTGAGGAATCAGGTTGACGATAAATTGTTTGGAGAATTTCAAAGATGATGGATACATCTAACTAGGTGCTTGTACACTTCTTTTTTCTCTCCAAATACCAGTGGATGATTTACACTTGCAATATTTACTTTAAAATCTGCTTAACTGCACAACCAACATATACTAAAAGATAAAAAACTATAACAGTATTAATAGGCTGATGTATTATTAACATCAAAAGCTATAGTGCTATACAGAAGACCAACATATATAGTTATAGCATCCATGTCATCTTTTCATTTGGTGCATCATCCAACAAATATTTAAAGCTTGCTGTCCGAGCAGTGCTGTGACAGCAAATACCGAAGTTCCCTGGAGACAGGCATCCACAGTTTGGGATGGGAGGAGAGAACAGGAGAGAAATAGGAGACGCGGGAGAAGAAGAGAGGGGAGAAGAAGGAATGAGAAGAGACGGGAGACAACACGAAGCAAACCCCCAAAAAGTCGATTCCCCCTAAAACACGATGAACTACTCAACTTGGTGATCTTAACAACAAGAAGCAAACCCCAATCCTCAACGTGTACACGCTAGAATCAACAGTGATTCCCGGTTCTCACTCAAAACTGATGCCCTTTCTTTTCCCCAACCAAATTTCTAGTTCTACCGTTCCATTCAACCAAAAGAAAATCAGAAATTTCTACATCATAGCCATTTGCTGACGAAAGTGCCTTCCATAAATCATCTACAGAGCCCTCGGATCAAATCTGACCCAAATCTACCCGAAAAATCAGTCCAATCGACAAAAAACACGGCGAACGCCCTAACAATCGCAACTTTACCGATCCTAACCTGAACCCAAAAGAAAAGAACTCAAAAAAATGTGAGGGAAACAAGAGACATTACCTGATATCTCCAGAAATTCGAAAGAGTGAACGAAGGGGTGCCTCGATCGTTCCCGGGCGAAGGTGAGGGAAGGGCTTCTGTTTGGCGTAGAGAGAGAGAGAGAGAGAGAGAGAACGGGTGACTGGTTTCGCACTCCTTCTTGCGTTTTCCCTTCAAAACTAGCGCGGGGTGATGTCGAGGGAGGGCTTCTATCACGACCGTACAGTACAAACTCACTCACGAAAGGAAAGGGGGCGGCGGAATTGGTCCATCCGGCCCAAATATCCCACCTCTATTTAGGCCCGTGAGATCTCAGAATCCAGAATCATAAATATGTTGATTGATTGATTTGACTTGTCGTTGCGATTACCAATGACACAGTGATTGACGTATGTAATGCACGTCACTTCGTTTACCCATTTTTGGGCACTGAAACGGTCATTAAGCTCCCTCCAATTTGGACTTGCTCACCGGAGACATCACGTCAAATTTCGGTGATGATATTGCTTATCGGATATCTATACCAACATTCTTGGATCATCTTTTTAGGCATCAACATGGTTTCATTATATCAGATATATCAGACTGTAGAGGAAGAAAGATGAAGGGGGAAGAAGAAGAGCTGTGTTGGTGGTCCTATGGCATGTTCTAGCCTAAGGGATGGCTTCATACGGAGAACATAACTGCTCTGTTCCCCCTTTAAATTGGCAGTCATTTGGACCAATTATTATATTATATATATATAATATATATAATAATAATTTTACAAATGATAGAAAAAGAAACAATAATAAACAACAGCGAAGAGAAATGAGGCTGCATGACGCCACGTGCCATCACGAGATGTCCTTCCCCACCTTGTCCCTGCGAACTTGACACTTCACGCTTCATGATTCGGACGAGGCTCCCCTGTCATGTCGGAGACAGGGACCAACGTTTCTCCCATCCCACAACGGTTCCCTCCATTGAACGCCTTTAAAAACATAGCTTGCGTACGCTACCCCGACGAAACATCCCCAAAGACTTCTTCTCTGCCGTGTCAGTCTGAGAACGTGCCACGGGGACCGCCTTTTTTGCGTCTACCGGATCATGTGGATGTCAGCTCCTTCGCTTCTCCTTCCGCGCAATAAAGAAAGGGAGGGGAAAAGAATCGCTCTTTCCTCCTCGCATCTCACGCCCGCCCTCAAATTATGGCGCACGCACTACTCTCATCTCACCTGCTCCCTCCTCGCTCTTGCTTCCCGATACTGTACGAGCAAAGCGCCGGAGGAAGGAGGAGGAGGAGACATGGGCGAAGGGAGGTCTCTTGCGGAGACGCCGACGTGGTCCGTCGCCACCGTTACCACCGCGATGGTTGCCGTCTGCTTCCTCGTCGAGCGTTCCATCTACCGCTTCGGAAAGGTAAAGCTTCTCTCTCTCTCTCCACCTTCCAAGAAGAGAACAGAAGATAAAAATGTCTCCTTTCATCCCCAAACCCACTCCTTCCGAGTTCTTGAACGCGGCAGTGGCTGAAGAAGACCAAGCGCAAGGCCATGTTCGCCGCCCTCGAGAAGATTCGCGAAGGTAACGACTCGCTTGATCCATTTCGGCTCCCTTCTTTTGCTTCTGCAATAAATGGCGGATCTTGATGGTGTTTTCTCGGTGGTGGCGGTGGTGGTTTTTCTTTAACACGTAAAGAGCTCATGTTGCTGGGTCTCATCTCGTTGATGCTGAGCCAGACGGCGAGGTGGATCTCCGAGATCTGCGTCCCTTCTTCGCTCTCCAGCAGCCGCTTCTACGTCTGCTCCGAGAGCGACTTTGAGGATCTGTTCGCCGGCGGGGACTCGGGGCCGATGTCGGCTTCGAATCGTTCGGCGGCCGTGGAGACTGCGAAGGAGCTGCTTGGATTGTCTGCAAATCATTGTCCAGAGGTGGGCGACTCCCTAATCGAATTTGCTCGGCTGCTGAGAATTTGGTTGATGGATCTTCGTGTTCAGGGTTATGAACCCTTCGTCCCGTTCGAAGGATTGGAGCAGCTCCACCGCTTCCTGTTCATTCTTGGGATCACTCATGTGGCGTACAGCTTCGTCACTGTCGTTCTGTCCATGATTAAGGTAACATGGTTTGTGTAGCCTTTGGGCATATGGAGGCTGGTTTTCTGTGTTGGTCATCAAATTGTTTTCTTGATTGCCACGAAGATTTACAGCTGGAGGAAATGGGAGAGCCAAGCATATCCAGTGTCCAGTGAGGACATGCAAGGTAAAATCATGATGTATTTTCCCATATCTTTGTTCAGGAATTCTTCTTAATCGACAAGTACACGTTACATGAGCCATCGGAATATTCCTGAATGGCTTGTGAATAGAGGTGCTTTGGTTGGGTGAATGTCAACAAATTGTTTATTTTAATAGAATTGTTAGTATCAGCTGATGGAACGACAACAAGCTACCAAAGGCAATTTGGTGGGTTGAATTCGTCTAAAGTTCTTTCTTAGAGAGACTTAATTGGATTTTGTATTGACTTGGAAATTAGATGCTGATGCATGGCTGTGACCATGCGTCAGATGTATTTCTCTTGGCTCAGAAAGCTAACTTGATTAACCTTCATTTATAACTGCTTTCCTTTAAATACACACACACACTTGTCTCAAGTTAGTCTACAAATGTTTTGGTTATGGGAAATTCTGCAATGAGAAGCTTGGTGAAAATGATTTCTAAAAGAGCATCTTTGGAAAGAATGATGTTGTAGCCAATAGAATTATGGAACGACATTTTAACATGTGAAATTCCTTACTCTAAGAAGACTTTGGAAGAATTTTGTTTATAGCATTGCTTTCTGCTATTGCACTGTCATGCTTCTTTCATTTGATTGGAGTTCTGTGATTGTTTAGCCGGATGACTTGACGTTGTTTGTTTTTGTTGAAGCAAGGAGGAATCGGATGATGAAGAGACAGTCTACCTTTGTTTTTCATCATGCATCACATCCATGGAGCAAGAACAAGATTCTTATCTGGATGGTGAGATTTAGATAAGACCTGTAGTTCGGCCTTTATCCTATGGTTTTGTGATACATACGAACAATTTGTTCTAAAAATTTACTACTTGATGTTCTCAAACGAACCTCTGTGAAGTTGTAACAAAGACAATGTGAATTTGACAAATGAAAAACTTGGAAAATCTTTCTTTTGTTATAGGTATCTTGTGTTGATTAATTATCAAATATTTAATTATTTCCTCTCCTTTTAAACAATGAATTTTGTGATTTGGTTACGAGTTACTATTGACTTGAGGTCATGTTAATTCCTAGTATAGACTCTATAGATATCCGTGATAAAAATTATAATCCTGCAAGAATATGTTATTAAGGTATGATATTTTATTTGTTAAGATATTTTTGATGTGCTATTATTTTCCATGCTTAATTTTATTTTGGAAAGTTATTGCAGGTTCGATGACAAAATAATAAAATATTTGTCATGAGGTTCACAAAATATTACTTCATGCTTATTGAGTGTCTCTTAACTCTTCCAAAAGATATACTTAAAAAGTAATTAGACTTAAATTGAAACTTTGCTGGTTAACCTTCTACAACCTTTTAATTTTAAGAATATTAGAATATGATTTTATGGGAAACAAAGTTTTGAAAGTTGAATTATGAATGCTTTTCTCAAGCAGCATCTATGACTAATTCATATTTTATTTTTCTCACTAAAATTTAATGTACATATTTGGATTTTGTAGATGAGTGAAAAATGGTAAAAGCTTCTCAAGTGACAGTTACTGAAGTGATCAAATTTACTTCTGTATCTTGTTCCTTCTAAAAAGAAAGAAAGAAAGAAAAAAAAAGCTGACCAAGTAAACAAGACTCTGCAATGCAGGGAGTCACTGTACATAACCTTACCCCAGCAAGCAAAAAGGTTGATTTCATGACTAGTACCTTTGATGTCCAGAGGAGCTTTTCCATTCTGCTAGAAATGACATTGGAATATATGTACTATTTTGTTTGCTCATAAACTTAGCAATAATCCTGAATGCTGTTCAACTAATCAGTTAGGTACTAGGGATCAAGGTCCGTCATACCGTACCGTACCGGAGTTTCGACCCGGGTTCGGTATGGTACGGTATGGGTACACCCTAATGTATCGAGTAATTTTATATTTTTATACTGTAGCAGTGCTACAGTATACTACTGTAGCACTGTAGCGGTACCGGACGGTCCGCGTACCGATAACCTGTCGGACCGGTACATACTGCCCATATCGGGCGGTACGCTTCGGTATGGTAGACCTTGCCAGGGATGATCTTTTTTTATTTTTTTAAACAACCATTCAATCATTCATCTGGTAAGATGACAAAAAATCAGTGATGATCTTACCATCAAGCAGTATCAACATGCTTCTGACATTGGCTCCCAAACTCTATGTAGCTCTGTTTCATCCGCCAATTCAAGGGATCTATAGCCAAGTCAGATTACATGGCATTGCGTTTAGGTTTCATCACTGTGAGTATTTCAGTTCAAATTGCTTCTAATGCTACCTGATTTTTACACCCTTCTCATGAAGCTTTTTTACATAATTGTTACATTAACTTTTTCTTCTCTAGGCAATTACTCTTAGCCATCCCATGGCCATAAGGGTTAGATTGTCATGCATTGCATTAGGTGTTTAAGTTGTTTTGCTGGTATACTTGAATTATGCTTTCATTTCAGAATCACAAATTGCCACTTTCTTATAATTTTCACAAATATATGGTGCGGAGCATGGAAGATGAGTTTCATGGAAGTGTTGGCATCAGGTACACAAAATAAGCAATTTGATCAAGGGTGAAACTTCAATTATTTTTGGACATAATCATTTGGTGATGCTTGTTCCATGTACCATCTTAGAAGTGTTGAGATGCATGGACACGTTAAGTCCCAGCAGTACTTAGACTTGTAATGCTTGTTTTCTGAATATATTTTGATATGTTTCTTCTATTCATATACTGTTAAAAATACTAGATTTAAGAGTTTATTTATAAGGGCACTTTGGGTGGAATTGTGTAAAGTGAGAGATGATTAAATTTATAATTTAATTCTAGGTTTCTTAACATAGTTCTTAGTTATATGGACAGATTAATTGCTAGGTCAGCTATTCAGCTATATTTAGTGAATGTAGATGTTTGAGTGTAGACTATAATAGGTTCATTTGATCTTTCGGTTACAAAGAGAACAATTATGCCTCTTAAACTAAGTGCCATGAAGCATTTGGTTTGTTCAGTACATTATATGAACTCTTTGGGTCTTTCGATACAAATATATCTAGTTCTTTTCTAGCCTCAACCGTAAGAAGTCCGTATTCACCAACAATAGTACCTTGTAAGAGAAGAACCATAACCAAGGGTTGTCATAAATATCTGGTACTGGAAGTACAGACTTAATACTTACTAATCATTCATATAAGTAGGCCATATACTGCTTTAATGCTACAGTCCTTTATTTTCCTGCAGTTTACTAACCAAATATCTTTAATTATTCTTTTGATATTCATACTTGTCTACTGTATAATCTGGAATCATATTTTAACTTTCATATATAATTTTGATGAATCTTGCTTCCCTAATTCCTTCTTTTGACATTTTGATCCCAGTCATGCTTGGTGTTCCTATGAATAGCATTAGCATTTTCCTCCAATTTTAACAAGATTAAATTTATAATGATTTGCTGTTTCAATATGCTTCCTTCATTGATGTTGCAGCTGGCCACTTTGGGTGTATGCAATAATTTGTATATTTGTGAACATTCATGGCAAGTCATCTTTCACTCAATATTGTTTCTTTTCTGTAATTGATTCATGGCCGGTTCTTTTCTTCATCCAATCATCTTATCCTTCTTCATCTTTGCAGGGCTTAATATATACTTCTGGTTATCCTTTCTCCCTGCCATTGTAAGCTTTTCCATCACCTTTCTTCCAAAATATGGGCTACTCTCCTCAAAAGCATATTTTTTATATTTTCCATGAACATACAAAAAAGTTGGTCATGCTGGTGGGGACCAAGCTCGAACATGTCATTGCTCAGTTAGCTCTAGAGGTTGTTGGGGCAACAGGTCCATGTGTTGGGACACAACTAAAGCCACGTGATGATCTGTTTTGGTTTGGAAAACCAGAAATCTTATTGTGGTTGATACAATTTATTTCCTTTCAGGTGATGATGATATAATTACTGCATAATAGTTCTATACCTGACATTACATAATAGTTTGTTGCTGTTGTGTTCTGACATTCCTTTTATACATTCAGAATGCTTTTGAGATGGCAACATTCATTTGGTCCTTGGTAAGATGGCATTGACTATATTTCTTCTGCACTCTTGCTTAAAAATGTATTTGGTCTTCTACAGACATTCTTGAATAATGTATTGCTAAGCTATCTGTTTGGTTCTGTATTTCTCTTATTGAAGCAATTTTGCTCATGAGTAGGTTCTTTGTGTTTGCAAATACTTGTTGAAAGCAATTATTTGTGCAGAGAGAACACTTTATTTATTATACTGATAAGTTGAATGTACACATGAAACTCTCTTGATTTTACATTAAATGTCTTTTCTTTTATTGTATTTTTAACATATAATCTCTTTTTACAGTGGGATTTAAGTTCTCAATCATGTTTCATGAAGAATCATTTTATGGTTGCCACTCGCTTGGTTTCCGGGTAAGTTTGTCTATAGTCGTGTTACATGCTTCTAATTTTAAATGATAGATTTTGCAGATCTATGACTTTTAGCAGTTGACCTGATGCCCTGCTATACTCATGTTATTTATATATGTTGGTCTATTTTATAATCAAATCCGTTATTTTGAAGGTGTAGCTAATTTATCATCCTCTAGATCATTGTTACTTTAGAATAATTTAATTAGGTTGGACTTTGAAATTTTCCAATCGAGGTAGTTCTGACTCGGGGTGCCACAAGAGGTAGAGAGACTTGAGATTACACAAAACATGTGGAGAGTTAAATAATTAAAATCTTAGGAACACAAATTGTAGCTAACAGATTTGTAGGCTTGGGTTGATAGTTCAGGAGGGTGATTATGAATTAGGAGTTTAGGACCGAGTACAATGAAAGAGCTGAGTGTCATCACCCAGAAGACAAAGAAGATAGTGCAGTGATCATCAGCGTGGAACATGATTACCAATTATGTGATGCAATTTGATTATTTTACAGGGAATCATTAGTGGCTTTACAGATACAAAAAAGAAGTGTATGTATGTTCTGTTCCTTTAGAATAAGATAAATGCATCCGGTATCTTTCAAGTCGTCTAGGTTGAATCTCATGTATTTATTTTGATGCAACTTTCATACACTACACTTAAGAAAATGTCATTCATTGACTTGAGTTGGTTTCTTATATGTTGCAGGCTACTAGTTCAGTTTTGGTGCAGCTACAGCACGTTACCCCTGAATGTGATAATTTCTCAGGTTAGGTTAAACTTCGAATTAAACTGCTTGTTCTTCCTTTAATCAGCATGACATTCTTTAGCATTTTAATACATACTTCTGGGTCAGATAGTCATGTTTTCGTATATGAATATAATAGTCTCTATTTGCATGTGCTTGATACTAGCACCTCTTAGAAATTGCAAGAATGTAATGAACAATATGCTTTTCTGGAAAATTTTAGACCAGTGCAATTTAATGCTATTTCAAGCTTCTTTGTGTGTGAGATATTCTACAAGTTTCACCTAATCAATATAAGTCCATGTTTCCTAGCCAGAGAAAAAAGAAGTGAACCTTATCCTCCGTTTTTCACTTATGGTGCTTCTAGTTTTTCAATAAATTTCATTGAGCAATTCCATAATTGTCAGTTTGCTTCAGTACTTGTTGGTAGAATCTGAAACTTGGGGAGCAAGTGCTGTGACTAGTGCATACACTAAGTCATCAAGCTGATAAGGAATCTACATTATATCAAAACCTCCCTAATACTATATCAGACATTCGTTTAATTTACTGAGGCTTATAAAAATGTAAAACATTGTAGAATGAGTATCCAGAGGAACCCTATAATGCGGTCTATATACATCACAAAGGCTCTTATGTAAATTGTAAACCATTTAAAATTCTACAAAGTTGATCAACAACATGCTTGTGCACATAAGCACTGGCGAGAAGAGGCCTCAAGAAGACCACAATAAGTCACAAGGAAAGAATTAAAGGTTCTCCTCCCTTGGAAAACATATGCCCACCAGTTTGTGTACAGTAACATAGTGTAGGATAGTTTGCGACAACCAGAGTCCATAAATTTTTCATCAGGCCCTTCGAGTCGCATTGGCTTAGTTATCTATTGGTCAATAGTCTGAATCACCATTCTTCGAAATGGATGTCTGTAACTTGTCGATTCCTTTCTGTAGCTATGATCGTACTTGTTTAGCACAGAGTTAATGCTCCAAAATAATTGATGTGCATTAACTACTCTTGCAGCTTGGTTAGGTTCCTTTTATTTTTCCTACATATGTCAAAGAGGCTCTGTACTATTATGGGCACCCACACACAAAAAAATTTCTGCTTGCTAGGAAGCCATTTATCTATTGTTTGTGATATCCTAATGCCATTGTCTTAACTTTTGTTCCTGTAACAAAATGTAGATGGGGTCCAAATTTAAAAAATCTCTGATTTCTGAGAGCGTGAGGGAGTCGCTTCATAGTTGGTGCAGAAGAGTCAAAGAGAAATCTAAACGTGACCCTGTTCTTTCACGACTTGGAACTACTACTACATCAACTTGCTCATTGGAATCAACCATTGATGAGACAGATGAGACGAACACAATTGGATCAGGCACATTGTCCCGGTGCTCGTCAGGAGCCTCTTTGGAAGAGCTTGCTGCTGATACTTCAGACGTGTAGGAGAACAAAACCACTCATCTTTAGTTGGAACAGATTGATTGAAGATAACACCCAATTCATCACTACTTCCAAGCAGGTTTCATTTTCCCAGTATGGAAAACCATGAAGCAGATTGTTGATAGGATCACGAGCATTGCACAGGACTGAAAGCAGAGAAATGATGAGAAATAACGACGCAAGCAACCATGACAGAAGTTCTTGTAGGGTGTCTACTATTTTCAGTTTCTTGCTATATGCATTGCATGTTTGAAATGAAGTTCCGTGTATTGTTTGCAGGGAACACAACACTGCCTGTAATGAACAAAATATTCCCTTTGGAACTAATATTTAGATTTCATCTTTCTTTCATAAGAAAGACTTTATATTTGTTACTATTTTTGTTTTATTTTTTGTCCTTGTCCTTCTATATTTGTTCTTCAATATGCAAATTTCTTAATTTCTTGTCACCATGAGTAAAATACTTATGAAGATCAAGTTATGTGTTCTTGTTTTCCTGATATAACAAGATGTTTTTTCTTGTTATGGTATATATATATATATATATATATATATATATATTCATGTCCTAAGAATCCGATTCCAGAAATGACTGACTTAGAAGGGTTGGGAGGGTAAATGCCTTAAGCAAAAACATGTGCAATACAGAAGAAAGCAAACAAAAATACAAAAAATATCACAATATGATTGTTGTAATATTTTTGGATAACATAAATGTAAATTACTGAGAAAAATTGTGAACTTGGTGTTTGGAATGGATTGACTTAGTTGATTAATATGATTTAATTTTAAGCTTTATCAATGATAAAAAAAGTTCCCAAGTGAAGTTTATATAAGTATATCATAAATTGTTTGTTGAAATAAGAGATCTACTAAAAAAAGAATTTGAGATTAATAGGTGATCCAAATTTGTTGTGTTTATTCACCCCAAATGTTGTGAGAATAATTTGGGAATCGAAGGTTCTAGTAACAACAAAGAAAAGGGTAAATTCGTTAAAATAAGCATGACTTGTTGGCCCGGAAATGAACCATGAGAGAATACATGATTCCGACTCCGATAGCGACCGGCTTCGGTTACAACTGTTCTATTTTGCATGACTGGTCGAACCACAGCGCGACTGAGAGACACGTAAAAGAAGGCACGCGCGACTCCACACAGATTTGGCCATGACGGTCAAAATTTTTACTCGCATGGCTGGTCAAACCATGTTAAACGTCCAATAGTTGCCACGTGGACATTGGACCATCCGCTCGCCGCCTGGCCGTGGTAATTAGCATGGCTCCAATTAGCACCGGCTCGGGTCCGTTGCTCCACTCGTTAGGTTGTGGTGGACACGCGATCGTTTCCTATTTCGACCGCCGTCGCGTCCGGCGTCTTCCTGTTCATCCTGTTCGAGAGAGAGAGAGAGAGAGAGAGAGAGAGAGAGGAGGCTATGATGCAAACTTCGGTGGTGTCGAATCTCTCGTCTTGTACCGAAGCCGCCTCCTCTTCAGCCGCCGCAGCCTTCTTGCCCGTCCGTCCTCTCCGCTTCAAGGTCTGTCTCCGCTATTCTTTCCTCCCTTCCTTTTTGGTTTGAATTGGGGTGGTTTCTGGTCCCCCGGGGATCACAAGGTACCGCTGTGTAAACGACAGGATTCGGGCGTCCGGGGAATCAGGATTTCGATCGCGACGCGCGGGTTTCGCTCGCATAGGGGTTACGCTCTTCGGTCGATTCCCAGATTTAGGAGGCCGACCGGTGAGCCTCTCGATGGTCTCAATATCGTTTGGTTTGGCCGATGCTTTTTCGTTGTTAATTCTGGTTTTATTTATATTACGCTTGATGAATCAATCACCAAAGTTCGTTTTTTTCCCCGGATGAAGTGCCCCCTTGATGACCGCCATATGAGATCATATAGTTTTAAGGAGAAGGGATTGGGTTATCAGGAGATTTGGATTTTTCAGTGTCCCTTGGGTTGCTCTTCATGCCATAATTATGAAGCTCCATAAAGGAATGGGAATATAAGCTAATTGACGTAGGAGGGGGCTTTCAATCCTTCATAAGTATTATTTTTATGCATATTTTGTGGCTATCTTTTACATTAGTTGTTGATATCGGAAGTGAATAAAGTTTTTGCAGGGAAGTTAAGTAATTAATCAAAGAGTTATTAGAAAAACTAATTTAATGTTGTGAATGTTTGTCTGATTTACACAAGACCGTATTTAAGTCTCAGAATGAAACAGAAACTTTTGTGCTTCATATTATAGAAAACGATGTGTGTCTGAGACATAAGTCAGAAGAAGATACCACATTACTAGTCATGTAACTGATGCTACACTCCAAGGTTAAAGGATTTTAAATAAAAAGAGAATAATAAGCAGCGAAAAAAACACAACAACTCTAAGTTCATTCCGATTCCATTATCTGGAGTACCTAATACGAAGTACATTACTTGCTCTTTTAATTCGTTTAATGATTACCAACTGAATGTAAATTTTTAGCTAGTGCCTGGAGAAATGTAGACAAATGGACAATGAGGAACATTAAGTTGGAAACCGAATTAAGGAAGTTGATAGGAGAGAAGAATGTGATGTCATGAATGATAAAAGAAAAAAAATAGCAGAACAGTAGAGTTGTAAGAACTCCAGCAAAGCTTCTTCACTTCGTCAAAGGCAAAGAAGTTGAACTGCAAAGAACAAGATGAATGGTGCTATCAGTTGTGTTTTCACATAATTTTTGAAACCCAAAAATACTCATATTACATAATACAATAGACTACATTGACATACAATAAGTATCTTTCAGTCTTAAGCTGATTTTCTTGAAATCATATTTTCCAGAGTATATGCATTGTGTCTGAAGTTGCACCACTGTCTTCCTATAAGGTGTTTGGCATGAGGGTTATCTATTTCTTAGCACAGTATAAAAGTCATTTTAACTTAGTTGACCCCTTTTTTTTAGAAAACCAAAACTATAGGATGCTATGCTCTTCTTTCCTCTGTCTTTATGGGTCTATGTTCGCTTAATCATTCTTTCTCTTTGCTACAGTGGTTAAATCAGTTGCTACTCCTGATCCATTAGTAGAGTTACCCCTAACTGCTGAAAATGTTGAGTCGGTGTTGGATGAAGTGCGACCATATCTTATAGCAGATGGAGGAAATGTAGTTCTTCATGAGATAGATGGAAACATTGTAAGATTAAAATTACAAGGAGCATGTGGTTCTTGTCCAAGTTCTGTAATGACGATGAAGATGGGCATTGAGCGTCGCTTAATGGAAAAAATTCCAGATATAGTTGCTGTCGAACCAATCACTGATGAGGAGACTGGTCTTCAGCTGAATGAAGAAAATATAGAGAAGGTAACAAATACAATATTAATAATTATGTTAACATGTGGTTTTCTCCATTGGAAATTTGGGATGCTGAATGTGTCCTATGTTCTTTTTTGTCATGATTGTGACTGCAAAAGTGTTATTTTAGGTCCATGATTTTTGAAGATTTTTAGTCTTTAAATTGAACTAATTACCTTCCATATTTTAAGGGTGCTAGTTCACATTATTTTTTACTTTTTTATTATAAATGTTCTGGTGTTTGTGCATTTCATATTTCTCGTGTACTTTTCTTCAAGGATTATTGATTATAGAAAGTTAAGGTATCTACGAGTTGCCACCATGAAAACAGAATTGATCAAACATAAAACAATGCTACCTCTACCTTTCCTTGTCTTTGTTCCATCTGTTTAGCTGTTAGGTGCATATATTTTAATTCAGATGAAATATGGTGTGGGTTCCAACTCTCATGCTAACTAATTCTTTAATCATCTTTACCAAACTGAGCTCAAACCGAACTATGAATGTAGTCTCCAAAAGGTCTGAACTGCGACCTGTCTGGACATCCTTTGTATATTTTTTTGTTTTGTCAATTTTTTTACAATTGAAACATATATGCATGTTATGTAAGATCTCAATCTTGGCGGTTAGCAAAAGTTTGCTATGTCTCCAACTTATCATGTCTCATTAACTGGACTGTTGTATTGCATCCTGACATGGCTTATAAAAATGTTGTGGTGTGATTCAATGGTTCGTTGTGGAGCAGTTGATCACCCATTTAGGCTATTACGAGTATATATTTAACGGGTTTAAGGATGTAAGTTTAATTACACATGAGCCTTTCGTTGCATTGTATTTGAGCAACTTCCAATGTAACAGTGTCTGGAACACTTTCAGAACAGCGAGTTTTATCTATTTAGGCCCATGTTCCTTTGAAGTTAAAAACAAGAAGTTAAATCTTGCTATCGCTAAAGTGTAGCTCTTGATGAAAGAAAATGATAATGAAAATTTTCATACCAAATTGTATTGATATATGAACTCAATAAAGCATTTTCCCAGTGTGAGGTGACTTTGGTAAACTACTTTTTTCATGTCTTGATGCCCTTGGTTGATAACACTCGTTTATAATTCTCATGATTCCAGCTTGAATATTGCACCATTCACTCGTGCTATTGCTGAGAAGAGCTAAGTTAGATCTCATTTTGGAGTCCTTGTGGATTTGTTTGCTATTCAAGAAATGGAAGTTTGTGACCAAAACCCTCTAGTGATTTATTTCCAGCTGAAGCTTGGAATCACCAAGAATGATATTGATTTCCGTGCTTGATGGCAGTATTTCTTGGACTGGATGGAGGACTTTTTTTTGCAAGAATTCTTAACTTATCCTTGTGGTTTAACTTCTTTCTTGTGGGGTTTTTCTGCCACCAACATTGTACTGAACTGTTTTGAAATCTTGGCAGCCTTGATATTACCATTTCTTTGTGAGTAAATAAACAAACAGATGCCAGAATGAGAAGCCTGATACTCGCCTCTTTTTCCATGTTAGGTACTTGATGAGATAAGGCCATACCTCGCAGGAACCGGTGGCGGTGAGCTTGAGCTAGTCAAAATCGAGGAGCCCATTGTTAAGGTTCGGCTAACAGGGCAAGCCGCCGGGGTGATGACTGTTCGAGTGGCAGTAACTCAGAAGTTGCGAGAAAAGATACCTGCCATTGCGGCTGTTCAGCTTTTATCGTAGGTCGACCGAAGACTTGTTTATTTTTATACTTATTCTTACACTATGATGTTGTAAGACGTTGTATAGTCAATAATTTTGCTTGATACAAAAAGCTCAAGAGACTCATCATCTTTTCAAAATCGAAACCTTTGTGATTGATTTGAGATGATTTTGATTGCATCTCTCATGTTGTGTAACTTCAGAGATAAACAATGTCTAGAATATATTGTGCAAATTATAACTCGACTACATCCAGCACGATATATATATGGTCATATGAACCGTGGCAAAATTAGGGTTTCTTTCTCTTACAATATATTATTAAACTATAATATATGTACGAAGGATGATGCATCCGGTAAATACAATGTCAATTTTTTTTTCATAAGGGGAAGACTTTATGATTTTCTAGAAAGTAAATCCTCTACAATAATTAGGTAATGAGACTATAAAAATTTGTCTCTAGACAACATTAGAAAAAAAAAAATCAAACTTAGTATCAAAATTTCTAAAACCTAACCTAAACTCTGATGTAGGTATTCATTTATATTTTTTTATAAATTTAATAATACATTTAATATTGTAAATGTGTTAGCTAACTTAACGAATAAAAGTTCCGCTTTCATCACTTATGCTAGAGGAAAAAAAAGTATATAATCTTACCTATAAATATGAGTTTTTCTTATCAAAAATTAATATTTTAGGATGAAATCATAAATGTGCTAACTATTTTATTTGAGAAAATTTTTATGCTCCATATATTAGTATGAAAGTAAAGTAAAGAAAAAAAAGAATTCTATTCATATCATCAATTGTTACTCTCCTCGATTGATATAATTCTCCATCGTGAAACATTTGTGCAGCAATAATTAAGATCAAACCAAGTAATAGGAATCCAAGTTTAATTGATTCTAACAAATTAATCCTTTTTAGCATACTAGAAATAGTCCATTCCTCATAACAAGATAAATCCCACAATTTGCTCATGATTGTGTGTTATATCGATGATATACATGAAAATAATTATTAAGCTTATCGGAGAACTTGCAAAATATACTCGATTATGCCCATTATACGTGTTCGTCTGTGATTCACCCTGTAAGATGAGCCCTACTTCGAATCTTGCAGCTGATCCTTCAGCAGTAAACCACGAGAATAATAGATGAATTAAATCCACCGTCCAATCGGCATCAATCGGATAAGGCGCGTGACCGTCTAAGTAACTCCTGTGCGTCGTCGCGACTTACCGAAGCGAGGGGTCGTGATGGGAATGGTGACCTGCTGTTCAAGGTGACAACAAGCGCGTCTCGGCCCACGATCCCGTCCAGGTTCGCTCCCACTCCTCCAGATATTCCCATTCTTAAACGGGCTAATGCCGGTCCCTTCCCTCTCTCTCTCTTATACCGTCTTCCTCTGCCCTTTTCTGAGGCTAGGGTTTCCTTCGTTCTCTCTCTATCTGCCTCCCTCTCTTCTCCGTTGATGGAAGCTAGCAGCCTCTCTGCCTCGCCCTCCGCCTCCCTTCACCGCTGCTGTTTCCGTTCGTGTTCTTGTTGTTGCTGCCGCTGTTTCTGTTGCTACCATCCGTAGAGTTTGGAATCGTTGTTTGATTCCAGTCTTTGATTTGAAATGGATCACACTCATCACCAGTCGAACCTGTCCCTGGGGTTCCACGCCGTTCCTCTACCTCCGCTGACATCTCGTGCCCCCATCGCGGACGACTCGATCTCACTCCAGATCGATCCGGGCCTTCGGGACCCGTCCCACAACCCTCGGCCGATCCCTCTGCAGTTTTTCGACCAACAGCCGGACAGCGCCCGCGATGGATCCGTGGGGGCGAACGATGGCGAGGACGAGGAGGATCAGAAGGAGGAAGAAGTCAGGATTTTAGGGTACTCGATGTGCATCAAGAGGCAGAGGAGAGGGGATTCGTCCTCCTCTTGCTCGTCGTCATCCATGCTACTCTCGAAGAGGGCCAGGGTGGAGCCTGATCTCGAGACGCGGAGGGACGCTGTCCGGTCCTGGGGAAACCAGCCCTTATCTGCAGCCGACCCTGAGATCTTTGAGATCATGGACAAGGAGAAGCAGCGGCAGGTACTGGGAATTGAGCTCATCGCTTCGGAGAACTTTGTGTGCCGTGGCGTGCTCGATGCCCTCGGTAGCCATTTGACAAACAAGTATTCTGAGGGATATCCGGGTGCCCGATACTATGGTGGGAACCAGTACATTGACCAGATCGAGCGGCTATGCCATGACCGTGCCCTTGCAGCGTTTGGTCTCGATCCTGAGTGCTGGGGTGTGAACGTTCAGCCTTACTCCTGCACCTCAGCCAATTTCGCGGTGTACACAGGCTTATTGCTCCCAAAGGATCGAATCATGGGGCTGGATTCACCTTCAGGCGGGCATGTTAGTCATGGGTATTACACGCCCAGCGGAAAGAAAATATCTGCAGCTTCTATTTTCTTTGAGAGCTTATCATATAAAGTGAATCCGCTCACAGGTTACATCGACTATGATAAGCTTGAGGAAAAGGCGATGGATTATCGACCAAAGATACTGATCTGTGGTGGGAGCACGTATCCACGAGAGTGGGATTATGCTCGCGTTAGGCAGATTGCAGATAAGTGCGGAGCAGTGTTGATGTGTGATATGGCTCACATTAGCGGGCTTGTGGCTGCCAAGGTTCAATTCCCATCTCCTTTTTTTGTTAAAGATTTTTGTTACTTTTTAGTTTGTTACCTCAGTGTGAATTTGAACCACCCATCATTTGTCTCTACTGTGACTTCGTGAGCAAGCGTTGAGGACATTGTTATCCTTCTATCTAGCTGCAGTAAAGAAGAATGCCACTTGAAAAAATTATGTGTACTTAAGGCAGGCCAATGAAAACGAGTCGACTCTTTTTTGCGTCTTGTTAATTGTGTAGGTTTACTTTTATGCCTTTTGTTCTATAAAAGCTGTACTGACATGGATATTCATTGTTGGCATTGATGTTTCTCGTTCCTTTAGCTAAATCAGTAATCTAATTGATTTAAGTCATAACAATATATTAAAAAGTTTCATCATGTTATCAGATTTATACTCTTAAATGAGTTTATGAGCTAGTCATGCTGGAACGCTATATGGTTGCAATGAAAAAATGATTATGTTTTAGTTACTCAAATTTAAGTGATTGAAGGTGGTTCTTCTTTTGAAGTTCACACGGTAAGAGAGTGGCTACCAACACTCCCTCCTGATTCTGACCACCCGACTTTATTGTCTGATTTTGTGCTAGTGAATTATGTTTTGTAGAACTGTTTTTGGAATTCTTGGTAGCTATGTAATGCAACTTCTCTCTTTAGTTTCTATTGATGAATAAATGGACTTTACTCACTACCAGTTTAACCATTTGCAGGAATCCCTGAGCCCCTTTGATTATTGTGATATTGTTACTTCAACAACTCACAAAAGCCTTCGAGGACCTAGGGGTGGTATAATTTTCTTCAGGAAAGGGAAGAAACAGAAAAGGCAGGGGTTTTGTCTTGGTCAAACGGATGAAAATGATAGATATGATTTCGAGGAGAGGATAAACTTTTCTGTTTTCCCATCACTTCAAGGGGGTCCTCATGATAACCATATAGCTGCTTTAGCAATAGCTCTAAAGCAGGTGGCTACACCTGAATACAAAGCATACATTCAACAGGTCAAGAGAAATGCTCAAGCATTGGCATCTGCTTTACTGAGAAGAAATTGCAGACTGGTCACTGGGGGCACAGACAACCATTTGTTACTTTGGGATCTCAGAACCGTCGGTTTAACAGGTACTCATGAAGATCAATATTCTTAAAATTATCAAGCACAAAAAATGTTTCTTAGATATGCCAGTCTTTGCAAAAAAGAAAAGGTGCATGGAACTAAGAAATGATTTATGGGAACAGCCTTTAACTTCTCAAATTGCACAACAAAGAACAGAGTTGCTTCTTTAAATTTGCGAGGAATTTACTTTTACTTGTATGTGCTTTTTCTGTTATTTTGCATGTGCTCTGTATCTTCAGCTTTTTCCTCTGGGCTGTAGGTTATTACATCCTCCCTGTCTATTAAATTACAACTACTGATATTTAAGAAATAAACATAACTTGAATCAATGGGATGGGAGATCTTTGAGGCTTGACTCTTTTTTTTTTTTTTTTTGTGCTGTCCACTGATTTGGCAGTTTAGCATCTCTTGTGATCTTAGGTCTCCTAGTACAATTGTGTGTGTGTGTGTGTTGATTGAAGGTTGTAAGAACATTAGTTCTTAAAAAGGAAATAAGTGACTTGTATACTACAGATTTGCTGGTGGCATCCAATTTAGCATCGTCTTCTGTTTTCAAAATATGAATCTTGCTGTTGCCTTTTATGATGGAAATGCCATGATGATAAGATAGGTTTACTCCAACATGTGCTGCCCTTTGTTATTGTCATGAAGCTCTTTTAAACTCTTGTTGAACTATTCTTTCACTGTGTGTTTTAACATGCAAATATATCTGGTTGGGTTTGCTTATGAAATACAATCACTTTCATGGGCTTCTTTGAAGCTTATTGTTATTGGCCAGGATTACTAGTTTACATTTGTTGAAACATGGTGTCAACTGCAAGTAATAATGGTGACGGACTGATATGTGGCCTTTTGTATTGGAAATAGGATCTTGTTATTGGTGCACATGATACTTGTTTGAGAGGGTATGTATGCAACAAACATGATATAGTCAAACCTTGAGAATAAATTTTCATTAAGGATAACATGATTAGACAAATCACATCTGAAACTGTTATTTTTTTGGAGGGAAATTGAAATAAAAGGGTTTTGAGATTGCAGAGCTTTAGGCTGGATGAAATGCAATTTGTAGAAAACCATGGGGGATCACAAGTGAACTTTTTTAAATTCTTGATAGCAATAATGGAGCTTAGTTCATTATTGTGCCCTCTATAAGTACGACAAGAGTCAGATCCAACAAGTATGTTGATGTAAGAAAAATACTTTAGATATTTACTAAACTTGGCATATGTATTCTTGGCTTTCTTGAAAATGCAAAAAAGAGTAAATTGAAATGTAAAAGTTAAGGAACTGAGGGACAAAAATGTAGAAAGTGAAATACAGTGTCAAGATAATTTGGTTGCTGACATCTTTCTGCTTTTTAAAGAAATAAACATGAATTTGTACACTAATTATAAAATTTATAAATTTAGCAATCAAAACTAATATGTCGTTCAAAGTTTAAATTATAATTTGATTTATGATGCTTTGCTTGCGGTTGATCCTATAGTTTAAATTATAATTTGACTTATGACTTAGTTTAAATTATAATTATAGTTTAAATTACATCTATGTCTGGCTTAGTGTTGCTCTTTCACTTAGTAATCCAGTGTCTTTTCCCTGTATATTAAGTTCCTTTAGTGTTTAGGAGAAATTTACAGGATTAGTCATTGCAGGTGGAGTTTAAACTACATAAACTATAATCAGGAAAATCACACTGATCTTTGAAACATTAACTATATGTCATAGGTAGCCACTTTTTCAATCAAATCAGTTTTGTTAGGTGATTGGTCACCAATTTAGAGAGCTAATATCAGATGTTTTTTGAGATTTTATGAATGATGTATGGATTATTAGCTTCGGTTGGACTTTTTGTTGGTGCATGTTCACAAAAATAACAATGTTTTTTAGAATTACCCAAGTGCTTGGTTTTGGCTCCAGTTTTTCAAGATATAACTTCAAACTTAGTTATCAAAACTTGGTAATATTTATGAAACATAGACCATTCTTGCGTGGTCAGTTATACTTAGTATTCTGATTTTGTTGTAATGTTGATATTCTCTTTAGCAACAAATTTCATTATAACTATGATCTTTGAAGTATCAAGGCAGATACAGGACACTGTTTCAATAGAACATGGATATATTTAAACTCCAAAACTTGAAAAATCAGATGCATTGTAGAATGGATACACAAATGAGGGAAACAATTAATAACTTAAGATGTATATAAATATATAATACTACAGGATAAAGTTTGACACCTATGGTGTTAGAATGATTTATAATAGATTTATAAGTAATATGCAAGCATCCTATAATTCATCTTTTAAGATATTATTTTCAGAACGTAGCATATAAAGAATATAGATGAGATAGAAAAAACTTTGATAACTAAAGTGAAGTTACTCTAATTCATTAATCATACATTCTCAACAAAGACAGCATATGAATAATCTTTTTATCTTTTTTATTTAGAAAAATATTTAAATAAAATAAAGTTCTTCAAAGAAGTATCCAAGAACTATCCTGAAAGTACCCAATCTTTTTGATAATTATTTAAAATTTTGGATACTTGGAGGAAGCATTTGACATGTATCTGGTATCTTATATGTGATTTAATATAGGTCAAGCAATTCAATATGCTTGTGAATAATAAATCTCCATAAAATTCTTTGAATTTTTCTTGTAAAAAATATTCATGGCAAATGAGATGGAGATGCTTCTCATATCTGCTAACTAATTAAAGGAAGTAGAATTTCTTTCCTACAAAACAGGACCCTTCATTTCTGTAAATTCATTGCATGTCAATGAATAGAAGATTAGCCACCTTCCAAAAGTATATGATTTATGTTAAAATAGGCAACTTATCAAAGAGCCACTTTTGGAGAACATTTTTTTTTTCATCAACTTAACTGTGCTTAATCAATGCAACTTGTGTGCAGGTTATAATATAATCTTTAGAGATTTTCTTATTATAGACATGACTCTTTACTGATGGTAATCCTGAAACAGGTAAGAACTTTGAAAAGGTCTGTGAAGCATGCCACATTTCTCTGAACAAAACCCCAATTTTTGGTGACAATGGTGCCATCTCTCCAGGGGGCGTGAGAATAGGTGACGTCTCTCATGCCCATATATATTTTCAATATCAAACATGCAGGTTCTGTATGTTGGAAGGATTTTAAGTAACTTGTACGGGTTTTGCATGTGTAGGAACTCCTGCTATGACAACCAGAGGTTGTTTAGAGGGAGATTTTGAAATGATTGCCGAGTTTCTTCTAAGGGCCGCACAAATAGCAAGTACCATACAGAAGGAACATGGGAAGATACAAAAGGAGTTTCTGAAGGGCCTCGAGAGCAGTAGGGATGTTGCGGAGCTTCGCAACCGTGTGGAATCGTTTGCTTCACAGTTTGCAATGCCAGGATATGATGTTTAAGGGGACTTCCAGAGATCTTACTATTCTCCGTGACATGGTAACTGTCTTAAATACTTGGTATACTGCAAAAACATGGTGACAGTCTTTAATTGCTTTCCACTGTTAGCTTACCTTACTGTACAAAACAAAAGTACCATTTTGAATTGATTTGGACATAGATGCATATTGTTTTGTAAAGGTCAGAACCTTGCCATATCACCCACCCTTTTTGTTTCTGGTCCTATAATTGGAATGTTCATGCTATTTGTACATCAAATACTCGACTTCAGAGCAGCTAGCTTATGAGCTCTAATATCCATATATATAGTTGTAAGCTAATTGAGAGAAACACTGTTTCGTTTGTAATCCATGGGCTTTATTTGTTTTTGAGTTCAAAGTTGCGATATGCGAGGCTAGGGATTGCTATAGTAAATTTGTGTCGCTCCGAATCAAGATGGGCAAAGCAAATCTGCTCACTCTTTAATGTTGCGATGAGATACGAGCTTTTCATAAATCTCTGGGATCTGAGTGTCTCAAGTTGTTGCTCTATCAATCCACATTTCTAGTCTCAAGGGCAAATCACAAGGGATTTTCCCACAGTGGATTCGTGGAGATTGCCCTCCTCCACTCCACACCGATCAAAGTTGTTCGGATGCAGTACTTGCCGATTATGACAAACAGTGGTCGGACGACGCACGAACACACAACAAATAAGTACGCCATTGAGGCAAAGTGTCGAAATAAATATCGGATAGTCAGATATCAATGATTTTATCGACAAACAGAACACCAAGCGCCCGTGGCCTAATGGATAAGGCGTCTGACTTCTAATCAGGCGATTGTGGGTTCGAGTCCCACCGGGCGTGCCTTTTTTTATTTCTCCGTTTCGTTTTTTCACAACAATCATCTTTATTTATTTCTAAATCATATTTCTTATTGTGGGTTAGAAGAGTTCCCATCTGTTTTCTTTACTGAAAACATGACTAATAAAATGAGAAATACAAATTCAACGTAAAAAAAAAAAAAAACAAATTCCATCGAAACTTGCGGCCTAAGTTTGCCACTGTTACTGTGACATGGATTCATTCCAAATGCTCTCTCTCTCTCTCTCTCTCTCTCTCTCTCTCTCTCTCTCTCTCTCACTGAAAAGTCAACAAATACACTTCCTCTTTAGCTCCCAAAATTCCACAGCTTCAGCACGGAATTAATGCCGGTTTCTGAAATGGCTGCATCAACTTGACGAGTAAACCAAGGCATTGCCTTTTGATTCCCTTCGATCGCACGGAGTTTAATCACAATAATGAGGCGTATAGAGCCTTTCCCACGGCCCTATCATTAATTATCACCATTATTTATTTTCTTATCTTCTTATTATTTCATCATCGTCATCCTCTTTTCCGAGTTTATCAGCTCATCTCCCTCCTCCCATGTAAATTTCTCATGAAATATTTTTGTCCCCATGGCTTTCCCCGAAAACTGTCGCCGCTCACTCACTCATTCACCAATCAATGGGGCCCAAGAAGCGGTCCCGACTTGAAAGGGACGTTGGTGGCAATGGTTTGGGGTAACGATGGGTTAAATTGGTGGATAAACAAGGCCCGAAAGCTGTAGCTGAGACGTCGTCTCATCCGGTCTCCGTCTTCCTTCTTCCGCTTCCGAGCCAGCGGGGAAGGACGAGCCCTGCGACCGGGCGCCGGATACAGATCGCCGTCGGCGGCTCCGCTGAGGATAAGAGCTCCGCCTCCGCTTGTGATCTCAATCGGAGGAGGATGGGAACTTGGGAGGCCGTCAGAAGAGGGCGGCTCCTAATCGCCTTGTTGGTCGCCGCCGCGGCGATCCCGCCCGCCTCCTCCGCGGCTGCCACCACTCTTCCGAAGAAAGCGAAGGCGTCGAGCCCTCCGCAGCTGTTGTCGGAGCTTCCGGTCCACGCTGGTCTCCTGGTCCCGTCCTCCGTTGTCTTCCCCATCTACGGCGACGTCTACCCCCACGGGTGCGCATCGAGATTTGGGCTTTGGTCGATTTATGGTCTCTAATATTTGAATCTTGATCGAATTCGCAGGCTTTACTATGTAGCGATGAACATTGGCGATCCGTCGAAGCCCTACTTCTTGGACGTCGACACCGGCAGCGACCTCACCTGGCTCCAGTGCGACGCCCCCTGCGTCAGCTGCTCCAAGGTCGGATCTCATCCTCATCCCCTTCCATTCCAATTGAAATTTCAACATAATTCCAAGTATTATCTCAAGATTCAAGTAAAAATTGCACCTTTTCTTTGGATTTGGTGACTTCAGGGGCCTCACCCGTGGTACCGGCCGAAGAAGAGCAAGCTGGTGCCCAGTGGAGACCCCCTCTGCGCCGCCCTTCACTCGGGCATCGCCCAGGACGAGAACGGCGGTCAATGCGACTACGAGATCCAGTATGAAGACCGCGGCTCCTCCCTCGGCGTCCTAATCTACGACGCCTTCTCCCTCCGCCTCACCAACAGCACCCGCGCCGGCCCCATCCTCGCCTTTGGGTCAGCATCCGATCTCCAGCACTTGCACCTTCTCCAAAAATTCCATCTTTGCGACCCATATACAATGCAGTTGGTACGTGCAGGTGTGGGTACGATCAGCAGTCCGCGGTCCAGGACGCCTCTGCGCCGACCGACGGTGTTCTCGGGCTTGGCACTGGGAAGGTTAGCGTTCTATCGCAGCTGAGCAATCAAGGGGTGACCAAGAACGTCGTCGGCCACTGCCTCAGCGGGAAGGGAGGAGGCTATCTTTTCTTTGGAGACGATTTGGTCCCCAGCTCTCGAATGACTTGGGCGCCCATGTCTCGTATTGGATTCCGGTGAGGTGGCTTTTGCTGCGATTCTGATCGAGTTCGCAGTGAGAATCCTGATGACTTTGAATTGCATCAGGAACTACTACTCGCCTGGGCCAGCAAAACTCTACTGGGGGACACAGTCTCTGAGAGCGAAGCAAATAGAAGTGGTTCTCGATACTGGGAGCACCTTCAGTTACTTTGAGTCTCATCCCTACCAAGCATTCCTCTCAGCTGTAAGTATGAGCTCGCTCGCTCTTTGGATTCAGTTGTTCTGGAATTTGTTCAAAGCAGGGGATTTGGTGTATGGACATTGCAGGTGAAGAGTGATCTGTCGAAGACACCGCTGATTGAGGAGTTCGATGATTCGGCCCTTCCGGTGTGCTGGAAGGGGCAGAAGCCATTCAAGTCTGTGAGTGATGTCAAGAAGTACTTCAAGACCTTAGCTCTCGACTTTGTGAAAGGAAAGAGAGCATTGCTTGAACTATCTCCAGAAAACTACCTCATCATCACAGTAAGCATTTACAACATCTCTCTCTCTCTCTCTCTCTCTCTCTCTCTCTCTCTCTCTCTCTCGCTGTCAATCTTACTGAACAAAAGAAAAGAAAACTAAGGATCTTTGATTGCAGAAACATGGCAATGCGTGCTTGGGAATCCTCGATGGCAGTGAAGCTGGACTCGGAAACCTCAATGTAATTGGAGGTAAACGGCCCGTAGAGACTGATTAGGGAAAGCTCCTCCTCCTCCTCGTTGTTGTTGTTGTTGATCAAACTTTAGTTGGATTGTTGGGTGTTTTCAGACATATCTCTGCAAGACCACATGGTTGTCTATGACAATGAGAAGCAGCACATCGGATGGGTTCGTGCGGCATGCAATAGGCTCCCCAAGTCTGGAACTTCCTCTCTCTGATGATTTACTACTTCCTTTTACGTGGGTGTGCATGCAAAGGGGTGGGCGGGGGTTCTCATACTGCAACTCTTTTCTGTGTCTTCAAACAGTGCTGATGACCATGGCCTCGAGGATGGTGATCTGTCTCAGTATGCCAGCATGGGTGTCCTAAAATGAGAAAGGCCTTCGTACTACCACCCGGAAAACTGTGTGATTTCTGATACAGTTTATTTTTTAAAAAAAAAAATCCCCCCCCCCCCCCCCTTAGATATGTATGACTCTTTTTGTTGCAGCTCAGATATGTATGATGATAGGGGTTTATATTTTCCTGTTTCTCACAGTTGGATGTCATCATAGTAAGACAAAATAAAAAGTCATATACAGCAGCACTGGGACATTTCATGGATCAAAATCATGTCTCTCTTTGGATCATATACTTTGAATGTACAAACAGAGTGTGTAGCCTTTAAGCAGCTTCTCATGATTCTTTTTGGATCAGCTCTCTCCTGTGCAGGTGGAAAGTACTCCTGCTGCTGAAACAGCATGGTAAATTTTGACTTTAATCTGAATCGAGTTCGTTATTGAGTCCAACACTCATCAATGGGAGCGGACTACGGGTTCGTAATGGGATCCGATTTTGTCTGGTTAGACCAAACATGACTCGAGATTTAGATTCACTTATGGTTGCCCATTTTAATGTGATCGGATCGGTTATTCTTGAGTTCGGATCGGATCCGGATTTGGTTAGATCCGTTATGGAGGGGGCCCACTTAATGGCCCCCAAATCTCCTCCGCTTCCCACTCCATCTCGATTCCAAAACCCTCGCTGGCCTCTTCTACAGATGGATCGATCGATCGATCTTCTCGCGTTGAAGTGCGTGTTCAGGGTATGTGGTCGCCTCAAGGTGATCTGCGAGGCTGCAGATCGAGATCCAGCACTGTCGGAGCCAACCGAACGTCTTCCGTTTCTTGGCTTGGTTCCATGATGAGACCCGCGTCTACTTGGACCTCGAGTTCGCGGTTCAGGTGAGCTTTACAAGCCTGTGATTCTTGGCTTGGCTTGACGCCCATAATCATGTTATCCATAGGGACATCAAGCAGCCTGTGAGCCTGCTGCTGGATATTGAGGGATTCCTAATTACTTGATCTTAGTCGTAATGCTCCCATCTTTTTGCCCATGATCACAGTTGTAGCATATTTGTGCGATCAACCATGTTTACGATGTAGTTCATCTTGTCAATTATCATCATGGGGGATTCAATGGTGGCACAAAGTGGCAAAAACCTGTGTTAAGATCTTTCACTTGTCAAAGTGTTTTAGAACTTTTCGACCTCATTCTAATAATTTCAAGTGTGTTTGTTTTGTTGAAACTCGAAAGTGAAGACCTACGAGTGGAGTTTGATGGGAAATGATCCCTTCCTTGTTCCAAAATGTTGCTGAACTCAAGAACATGAGTTCTCAAAGTCTTGTTACTTGATTTTGGCTGGACTGGCCCTTAGATGGCGTTATCTATATGATGACTCTGGTTTCAACATAATTATGATTTGATTTTGTCTTTTTGATGACTCTCTAAACATGTCTTGTGTACAAGTTATGTTTTCCCCAAGCTCTTAATAAGCTTCATTCCATTTCAGATAACAAACCCTCTTATCCATCAACTTAATGTAGTTAACACTGCTAGTTACAGTGGAAGTGGCATGCACATGTTCATACAGCTCAGAAAACCAAAAGTAGTACTGGGTTGATGAAAAGTCCAAAATCTATACAATTCAGGGAAAAATAAATCCAGAATTCATGTAATCCTGGTTTTACAGGAAGGCTGAAGCCAAAGCTCCAATAAATTTTTGAAGGTTTTTTCGGATTGTGTGAATTCCAAAATTCTTCGACACTCAGGCTACCAAAGAAACCCAACAGCCCACCAATACAGAGGCAGTCAGTAATTCAGTAGGTCTCTGTAGCTACCAAATCCATCCAAGAAACCTATACTTGGCATAAGGTATTGCCACTTTTCTAAAGCATCAATTATTATTTTTGGTTTTATTGCCATCAACTAAATGATGTTTGTTCACGTAGCAGCGAGAATTTAGGGCATTCACTCTATTCTGTACATGTAATGAAATCCATATTTAGATCAATGACATGTCTGATTTTCTACTTTGCTGAGATGACTTAAAATAGCAGATTTTGGATGGGCTGTGCAGTCAAATGCTAAGAGACACACTGTGTGGTGTTGTTGATTGTCTAGCACCAGAAATGGTAGAGAAGAAGGAACATGATTATGCAGTTGATAATTGGACTCTAGGCATTATTTGCTATGAGTTCCTTTTGGTGTTCCACCATATAAGGCTGAATACTAGTATGGCACATTTATATTTAATTCCCCCATACCGCTCCTTGTGTTTGCTTCATTATTATGCTGAGTAGATTTTTCTGATCCAGGATAATGAAAGTTGACATAAAGTTCCCTTCCACTCTCTGTCTGATGAAGCTAGTGATGTTATCAGCAACGTTAGTTTGTACCTCCAAAAAAGCATTCTTTAAAGTAAGTTTAGTCAGTGATTTGGAGTTCTGATGTTTGATATCAAATGGTAGCTTCTTGTAAAACAGTAAGATTCATCAAGGTTACTTTCACTTCATTAGATTTTTTATGCTTCCATGGATTTCCAAGAATGCTGATCCTTCTTGCATTTGTTGTAAAAGAGTTTTTTAGGAAGGCATATGCTAAAAGAACACTTAAATGTGGTGGTCTCCATTTTCACCTTGGTTTCTTGATGCAGTGGACATTCCCTCGAACACTTTTTACGACAATCTCTGCTGTAAGGCTAATAACTGGTTTGTGCTAATATAGAAAGAATTTTTGGTTTGATCGCCTGGTGAGATCTTTTTTATGATGGCCTATTTGAAATGATACCTATGTAATGGTGTGATGTCACAAAAGTGGATCATTACTCTTTGCATAGTATCAATAACTTGCAAGTTACAACTTCTAAGAAGGAATACGAAACATGTTAAATTGTTTCAGGGTCACAAGTCTGTAGGTATCTCTATTTGTCTGGAACTTATGATTTATCTCTTTATTTATACTTGCAAGAATGTGCTGGGGGAAGTTTTTGATCATTAGGACATTTTGGCAGAATATGGGGTTGACAAATAATAACATAGCACATGCCTACATCTGCCGGTAATACATTAAAATTTTTTGCATCATATTTGGAAGTCAGATTGTTCTTGCCGTCCAAAGTAAATCAATCTGTGCAGGCAATGGTTTGGTCGGGTGGAACAGCAAGGAGATGCAGTAAGCTTCATCCGAGTAGTTAAAGCAGCACAACTCCTCGAGGATGTTGAGGTAAAAGTGCCAATGAATCATTTTTATATTTGCATGTAGGCCTTCATACTATTTAAAATGTTTTATATTTTTAATAGTGCCCCCATATGAGGAGCTGCTTCTTATTAAAATAAAATATGAACAATTGGCATATTTTAAGGTAAGCAAAATTGCACTAAAATTATTGTAAGAAGACAGCAAACAATGGTTTATGCCTGGCTCACCTTTATACTATTTAATTCTTGGTTTGTTGTAGGACTTTAAGCGTTTAGAGTGAAAAGGACATGTTAGTAATCTGCTTTTTTGAAACACCTAGATATCAATATAATACATCCCGAAGCATCGTGTAAGACAGA
The DNA here is from genome assembly GCA_001649415.1 of Musa itinerans. NCBI lineage: Eukaryota > Viridiplantae > Streptophyta > Magnoliopsida > Zingiberales > Musaceae > Musa > Musa itinerans. The sequence continues at coordinate 287,114 of LVTN01000127.1, read as the reverse complement.
ACGAGCACTTGCATTAATCTGAAGGCTGGAACTGGAGTCATCTATCATCCATCCACTGAACAGTCATCAACAACAGTTTGCCGAATCAAGTTGGATTTATTGTGATCATACACCCCACCCAATTGTGTTTGCCGGGTTATTGCTCTGCAGGTCCGCGGTAACCAGCAATAGCGCGCAAAAGTTATCGAACGTTCATTTACAGTCATTTGCTAAATCTCCCAAAAGGACCTTGGCAGGTGAACGAGGAGATCAGGGAAAGGGTCGTGGAAGAAGGCCGCCGAGACGGCCGGCAGCCCACCAACTCCTGTGGCGTCCTCCTCGTCGATGAGCCCGACGCCGAGCTCCATGTCCCAGTCGTCGTAGTCGTCGGCGTGGCTCTCAACCTCCCGCTCGCAGGCGAACTCCGACGACGACACCACGTGCTCCGAGCCGCTGGACTCCCCCGTCAGAGGCGGCAGTGACTCAGGCGAGTCGAAGCAGATCATTGCACTCCTCGGCGCCGGCACGTGCGAGACGACACCCTGTTTTGAGTCCGGCTGAGCCGCCCGAGTCTTCCTGGGTCCGGCTGCCTTCCGGCCCTGGGTGGCTTGCTTTCCCACCGCCCCCTTCTTGTGGTAGATCCGGCAAACCACCCAGTCGTCAAGCTGCATTACGAAACGCAGCGAGAAACCGGATCAGGTACATGGCGGTCTGTATATTGCAGTGTGCAGCCTCATCTAATTGTTGGGCACGTGTAGGACAATGTTGGCGTACCCGGAGGCTGCGGTTCTTGCGGGCGGAGCGGTCGACGTCGGCGAGGCGGTACTCGTGCATGATCCAGTTGGTCTTCTCCCCCTCGGGCGGCTTCCCGGAGTAGAACACGAGCGCCTTTTTGATGGCGACCGGGCGAGGCGAACCGACGGGCTTGTCGGCACCGGTGGCCTTCCAGTATCCCGAGCCGGCGGCCCGGTTCGGCCGCGACCCGTTGGGGTACTTGCGGTCCCGCGGAGAGAAGAAGTACCACTCCTTCTCGCCGTACAGTGCCATGCCTGCCGAGGAGATCATCAAGACTTCAAGATCCATCTGCACCGCGTGATCATGATCGGACGGGGTGAGAAATGGGCGAGAGAGGGGGAGGACAGGCATGTGTACCTGGGAGCTGCCAGGGGTCGTACTTGTACAGGTCGACCTCGGCGATGATGGGAACGGGGACGGGAATCGCCGCGCACCGTCGGCATAGGTAGTGCATCACCAGCTCCTCGTCCGTCGGATGGAAGCGGAACCCGGGGGGCAGGGCCAATTCGCTGCCGTTCATCGTCGCCTCCCTTTCCGTCGTCGTTCTCTTCGCCTCGGCTGTCGTAAGAAGGCGAAGAAGAACGCTTTGGAATTCGGGAGAGTTGAGGGTAGGGAACTTATAGCGTGGAGTGTGGCCTGGATTTACGAAACGTGGCGGAGATCGAGAGGGGAGCAGCAGCGTGGACGGGATTGGGGAACGGGGATTCTGTCACGGCTGACGTAGAAGGTTGCGGGGCCCGCGTTGCCCCTGGGAGGGGGCGAAGGGACGGCGTCAGCCCGAGGACGGCAGCGGGCGACGCGGAAGATGGGGACGGCGGAGCGACCGGTGGAAGACGCGGCGAGATGGAGGTGAGTCGGACTCCGATTTAGGACAGGGGGCACTTAATTTGTGTTTACCTGTCAGCGTCGTGGCACCGGGGATTCCAGGTGGATGCGAAACGTACGGTCAAGATGGTATACGTTATGACCATTCCTTGATTCCACACTTGAAAAAGGCCACCCCTTTCTGCACCCATCAGGATTCCGGGTCTGAGAGGAACGGACGGAGAGTTAAATTAATAGTAATAAATTGAATTTATACGTGGCAGGCAGCTACAATGATTGGTGTAGGTCAACGATCGGAGGATGGTATACGGTTCCACGTAGCATTCCCAAGTGGATGTTTTCTATTCTTTGAGCAAGTGCCGTCTCAGGATCTGCATGTGGCTCGCGGATTCTTTTTCATGGGTGGATCGTGTGTGAAAGGACACCACCCGGGAAAGTTTCAGGATGGTTCGGTCCACCTAAATCGCGGCCGTGACAAGAGACATGGCCCGCTGGCATGACAACAGACGAGATCCGCAGCAACATCGTCCTCTGGGCCAATAGTTTTTATCTTATTCGCGAGGCAGGTATGAAACGAGGGATTAATACCCAATGTTGATGGGTAATGTTGTCCTTTTAATTGGACGGAGGAAAGTGGGGTCGGTCCTTGGTAGACCGCCGCGGCGATCAGATTACGTGTAGAAGATGCGGCGGTGGCTTCCAATTTGATCTTTTCGTTATTTAACACAAAAAAAAGAAAGAACAACCAGTGCTGCAGTCGTCGTTAACATCAGCAATGGGATCACGACATCTTGGTTTGCAGTAGTTTAATTACGCGGAGTCAGATAGCATAATTCATTAATTATATATGTCTTCCTTTTCCCTCGCTAGCTCGAAAGGTTGGGGTATGGGGAGACGTCACTGTAGGTTGGTCTCTTCACTTCCGGATTCGCTGCTTCACTTCAGTGTGGGTGTACATCAGTGAGTCTAGGAGGAGATCCACAAATTCTATCCGTTAGGCTTTGGTAGTGTGAGGGCATTCAGTATAGTTTTTACTGTTTCCTCCTTTGTGGAATTTATGTTGTTTATAGCTAAGTCTTCTAAAAAAACAACAGGATGAATCTGATGAAATGCATTTTTTTTACTCTTTACATCCATGATGCATTTTTTTATGGTAAGGTTAAGAACTCTTTATCTTTTCTCTTTTGCCATTGTTATCCATTGACCCCATAGTTGGAGCCACTGCAGCTGGTAATGCTGTTGTTTTGAAACCATCAGAGGTTTTTATAAGAGTGATTGAGTGATCTATTCCTGAGTAAAACAGCACTTTTTTGGTACAAAAGTTTGATAAAATACTCTATCCATGTCTTTACTTGCTACCTAAAAGTTTTGTTCCTGTTCCATTTTTTTTTTTTTCTAATATGTACTGCGTTGGTGTTCTTTATTTGTGACATGCTCCACTTATATAAGATTTTTTGATATAGCTATTTCTTCCATTTAAACAATGTGCAGTGGCTGATGGTTCTGTACACTTATACCTGTGATATTGAACAATAACAGAATTACTATGTAAACTTTACAGGCAATGCGAGAGTAGGCCATATCCTGATGACTGCAGCTGCAAAGCATCCAACACAAGCAATTCTGGAAGTTGGAGTAAAGTCTCTTGTTCTTGTTGATTCCAATGTTGATATAAGTGTACTGAACATTCTTAAAGGAGAAACATTGAATTCTCCTTGTTGGATAGTAGTGTTCATGCTTTACTTGTGAAACTAATTTGTCTTTGTTTCTCAGATTGCAGCGAGCAAGCAGAAGGGACGTGGACGATCTTGTATTTCACCATATTATATTATTACAACAAAATTATTTGCTCTAAAATTGCTAAGTGGGTAGCGATTTCATCCTGCTTATCTATTGCTCCATTAGTGTGTTGGGCTGATAGCCCATATTCAATGTGGGTTTTATCAGTCCATAATTCACATCTCACCTCCTCTTAACTTAACCCCAATAAATATTAGGGGTGTGGGTGGCTGCGTTTTGGAGGCAGAAATAAGCATAAATAAGACAGCAACGTGGAAGAAGAAGAGAGCCACGGGATTCCAAAGAAAAGGAGTAAAACAAGGCAGGAAAGGAAGAGAAAGAAAGGGAAAAAGACAAGGACAACGTAGAGAGACTGTTCTCAATTCATCTAGTAGTGTTCTCATCTCAGGTTAGATCAAATCTACAGTAAACTCTTGCTGTGATTACTTGGGGAGGTTTTAGATATTGTGGGTAGTGACGTGATCCTTGTATCCCAGTTATTCTCTTGTGATTGTTGCTAGGGTTTAGGACAAGAGATTGAGATTTGTATATTCATTATTCTCATAGTGGATTATCTCTAGTTTGCCCCGTGGTTTTTACCCTTCACATTGAAGGGGTTTTTCACGTATATCTTGGTGTTTTGTTTGATTGTGCTTCTTTAATTCCGCGCTGCGTATTTTGGTCTTCTAGTATTTGTTCATCTACAAAGGTTATTCCTGTTTATATCCCCATCA
>LVTN01000127.1:216249-279404 GCA_001649415.1 Musa itinerans | reverse complement strand
CAACGTGGGAGAAGAAGAGAGCCACGAGATTCCAAAGAAAAGGAGGAAAACAAGGCAGGAAAGGAAGAGAAAGAAAGGGAAGAAGACAAGGACAACGCAGAGAGACTGTTCTCAATTCATCTAGCAGTGTTCTCATCTCAGGTTAGATCAAATCTACAATAAACTCTTGCTGTGATTACTTGGGGAGGTTTTAGATATTGTGGGCAGTGACGTGATTATTGTATCCCAGTTATTCTCTTGTGATTGTTGCTAGGGTTTAGGGCAAGAGATTGAGATTTGTATATTCATTATTCTCATAGTGGATTATCTGTAGTTTGCCCCGTGGTTTTTACCCTTCATATTGAAGGGGTTTTCCACGTATATCTTGGTGTTTTGTTTAATTGTGCTTCCATTTAATTCCGCTGCGTATTATGGTCTTCTCGTATTTGTTTATATATAAAGGTTATTCCTATTTATATCTCCATCATAGTGACCATGATAATTGCAGGTGGATGCTCTAAGATCAACTTTAGAGAAATTATGTGGGAAGAATGCGTCGGAATCAGCAGATCTATCTCGCACTGTGAACTCCAACCATTTCATGAGCTTAATGAGTCTTTTGGATGGTGAAAAGGTTTCTAGCACGATTGTCTTCGCGGGACATCGGAATGAAGATTGCTGGTATGCATCACACGCAATACCATTTTCAATGAGATGGTTCGAATTATATGTTTGTAACATCATCCTAATGTGATTGTAGAAGAATAGCTCCTCTTATTAGATGTTTCTGATGTTTCATGATAATGAAAGAGGAAATATTTGACCCTCTACTTCCAATAGGGTTGAATGTGATTATACCTCAAGAGTTAGTCCTTTTATGGTAGATTTTCAAACTACGTTCGTAGGATTATCCTCATTTATAACCAATTTATAAGTTTTTTTCTTGCTTCGAATAAAAGTAGAGAAGATACCTGTCCTTTTCCATTCATTGGAATCACTAGTAGTAGAGAGAATAATGCGGATAATATTATCATGGGCATTTTCAAATTCTAGTTCGTTTTCATCACAAGTAGGTCTCAGATTCAACTACTTAGTCTACTTCCTCAATTTGGTTATTTAGTTCTTAGTAAAAATATATTGAGGACAACGAATGATAATGTGATTTTTATAATAATAATAATAATATTGGATTGAAGACGAAATAGTTTAACAATCAATAATTGAATAATTTGGATGATTTATGGTTGAGCTAAGATTGCTATTAGTAGTGAGAATTTTGGCTTGATAGAATCACTACTTGAGATGGATTGGGAAATAGTTTATTATCAAGAGACCGAGAAGATGCTCAACGAATTAGATAAGATTTGATGCACTTCTCGTTCTCAATGGCTCAGTCAAGAAGCTTCCTCCATGGTGTCGAGGAAATTAACGGAGACTATCCATCGGATGTCATACCTCAACTCATTAACAAATCTTTAGACATTGATGATTTAGGCCTATTTTGTTTCACATCTAAGTAAAAGTTTCTCAAATTGGGCTAAATAATTTACCACACTAGAATTCAACTATTTAAGGTTTAATAATTGTTTAACTAGTTGGTTTTGAAAGTAGGTTGATAAATATTTTTTATTAAATTTTTGTTTCATGATTTCCCATCGAGTGATGGGTGGCTCTTGACGATGCTTGAAACTATGTTTGACATGTTACCAATATTTCTTACCGAATCTTACTAGTTTCATTTTCTTCAATATCATTCATTTTATACTGCTCAAAGTAGTCTTTCATGTTATCTAATTAGTCAACAAATACATTGGGTCAAACCTACCATTAAAAGCTCAATATATCTACTTTAGCTATAGGTGCCATCTAGGATTTATTCGGAGCTTGGGAGTAGGTAAAAAAATTTTATTTAAAAAGTTATAGATTGTGGAGAATGGATATGTTGCTTGACTAACTCATTAACCTCCTCATTCATGAGTTATTTTTCAAGGTGTTGGAGAGCTTTTAAGACTTGGGTCATTTGATCACATAATTGGTTCAATATTATCATGATTTGCTAGCTTGTCTTAAGGGTATTTTATCTCACTCAATTGGTTTGGGGATTCATCACGATTGATTTGGTTTTTACCTCACCAAGTCATGATTATAATGCTATCAATAAATTACCCCTTGGTAATAAGGTTATTAATTGTTATAATGTATAAGATAGAAATATAATATTCCAAACGATTCTCATTTTTTTCTTATTTTTTATTTTTTTTATAATTTTTAAGGGTTCAAATTTTAGTAGTATTATACTTGTAGCTAAAGGGGAGAGAGAGGATAATAAATAGTAAAAAAAAGAGAAGAAAATGTGAGGTGGCATGGGAGAAGAAAAGCAATGAAAATCACGATCTAATGAGATATATTATTTTTCTTTTTAATAAAAAATATTAGTAAATTTTTTAAAAATTTATCATTAATTTTTGTAAGGACATTTACAGGCGAGGGGTTGATGTTGGAGGTGCATGGATTCTTGAGTATTGATTAAATCTTTTGTTGCTAATTGGAACTCAATATGGTATAGGATATATTTCTTTGATGTGCTCTACTGATATAGAATAGAGTGGAAAAGTAAAGAAAAAGAGAGGGAAAGAGAAAGAAAGAGATGTATTAGATAAGAGATTAAAGAGGAGAAAAAGAAAGGAATGAGATTAGAGATTAGACATTAGAGAGGAGAGAAAGAGACTCAAAGGAGAGAAATTCTTTTTTATTTGATTATGAGATGTTTATCTATCCATAAGCTCCACTATTTATAGGGGTTTAAAAGTCTTGGTATAATTAATGAAGATAATAATTCTCAACCCTAATCTACTTGGGAATTAGTATATGTCTTTTAAAAATCTAAAAGTGAATATATTAGACTTTGATAATAAGTTTAACCCAAATATGTTTGTCGATTGGTTAGATAGTATAAAATACTACTTTGAGTGGTAGGGAATGATTGATGTTGAATGTGTATGATTTGCAAAAGTGATACTGATAGAATCCGTTAGAAAATATTGACAACATATCCAACATAATAGAAAACACCATATGAGTTCCTCCCATTATTTAATGGGAAGTTATGAGATAAAATTTTAAAAAAATATATTTACCAACTTACCTTTGAAGTCAATTGATTTAACAATTGTAAAATCTTAAACAGTTGAATTATAATATTATGACAGGGTATTTGACATAATTTCAATAAATTTTACTTAAGTGTGAAATAGAAGAGTACCAAATCAAAATTTGTCAAAGGGTTTAAGGTTTGACATCAAACAAAAATTTTTTCTTTCTTAGTTTTCCTAACACCGAAAAATTTTCGATTAGCCAAATTCATTGAGCATCTTCTTAGTCTTTGGACAATAAAATTATTTTTCAATCCTATTTGATCGGGGAATTATTATCTTATTTTTATATAGGAAGAAGAATCATGGATTTGCTAAACTTTGTTAGATGGTTCTCATCACTGTATCCGCTGCGGAAATGCTCATCAATGACGATCTCACAAGTAACTTTTTATAGAATTTATTATGTTCTCTAGATGCATCGTGATTTTGGTCAACTTATTTACTCGTATGTTTCATTCACCCAATCAATCATTTAAAACAAATGGACATGCATATCAGATTAAATTCATAAAACATCCCCTTAAATTAAAACTAAATCGGCACTATATTTTACATCATTCAGGTCAATTCGGTAGTTGGCATCATCATTGCTGTGCCTCTTTCACTAATCGGCTTTGATTACCCAAGTTGACTCGGCTTAAGCATGGCACATTATCCCTCGTATTCCAACTCCCATGTACACAATAATGCTTAATAGGGTTCAACGAGTGCATTAAATCCCCCCCCCCTCTCTCTCTCTCTCTCTCTTTTGACTCTCCTGTTGAAACTCTGCTCGTATTCATCATCTTTTCCAAAGTAGCATAGCATTACAACAAAATAAAGAAAGCAATAAAATAAATACTTGAGATCAGATGTAGCGTAACCAAGTAAATGCCGGAACAGCTCTCAATAAAGATTGATACTATGCATGTTGAGTCACTCACACATAAAAACCACCCTCTACTGCTCACTACCTGCATCACTGCTTCCCTGTCATCATCACTTTTATTCCCTTCATTTAATTTCTTCTTCTCCACATTCCATTTTATAAGATGCCATAGACATACTTTTTAATTATTTCGGTGGAAAGCTTATAGTCCGATATACAAAAGGTCACTTTTTACCATCCCTTCATTCGAATTCCTAATTGCATTACATCACAAAACCAATGTCACTATCTTATAGTTTTTTACATGCATACATGACACAGCTCCAGTTCCTCTAAATCATGATTACTGGTGGGATTCGATAGCCATTAGAAGTACAAGTAGAGCTGCTAGTATGCCGACGAGTAGCAGACTCCACTAAAAGCTCAGCAGTCCAATGGCGCAGCGTCAATGAATGCGAGCCCCCGATCGATGCATGCATCGAAGAATCAGGTGGCGTGCGCTCTCTCGCTCGTCCGGTAATAGTCGCCAGTTCGGTGTCGGTCAACACCACCATCAATGGGGAGGAGGAGAGATGGATGATGATGGATCGACTCCAGCTGCTCTCCTTCTTTCATCGCAGAACGTGCTGTGTGTACAGAGTCATTAATGCGCACAGAGACATGCTCGGCCTCTAATTAATTCATGATGATGGATGTCTTCGAAGCGCCCATCATGTCGACATGGGCAAATGATGGTTCCTCCCGGCCCCCCGCCGTCGGGCCAACCCCATCATCCACCCGCCCCCATGACGTGGGACCCACCAGCGGAGGTCACGTCAACCTCGCCCCATAACTGCTGCCGCCCAGCGTGCGTTGCCGACGGCGCGTACGTTTCACACGTACGTACACGGTGAAAAGTATAATAATCTAATTCGGGTATAAATAAATATGTCGAATGGATCCGAATACCGTTTACTTTCGACCGTTCGAAAAATGAAGCCTGTTTTTTGTTTAAGAGTGATTTTAGATTCAGTTAAAATGTGTATACGATTATTAATATAATTGAGTCGGATAAATCATGAAAAAAAACCCGACCCGTTATTGTCATGGCGTCGGCGAGTTGGATGGGATTCCGTTGTCGGGCCTCTTTCATGTGAGTCAACCCCTTTGCCCAAAATTCAAGTCAACATGTTTTTTTCTTTTTGAATGAATTTTTTACGTTATAGCGTTTTCAGTAATATAAAAAATATATATATTATAAAAAGTACAAAAAAAATTTATATTTATAATATTTTTTATATTACGTTATAGTAATTTATTAGTATTACTGAAGAAAAAAAAATTTATGTCATAATATCGCCTTTAATGAAAATTCCACTAAATGAGAATAGACTAAAATACCACTGTTCGCTCCAATCATCGAACGCTTACGCACATCACTGCCTATAAATCTTCCCCGCACTCGCCAGTACTCTTCTGCGTCTTTCGCTTTATATGATCTCTCCAAGAGCATCGCACTCCGGAGGAGGAAGAGGAGGCGAGGAGGCGGCTATGGGGAAAGGATTCGACGGCGCGAGGGCGGCGGAGGTGGTGGCGGAGCTGAGGGAGACCTTCCGGTCCGGGAGGACAAGGAGCTTGCGTTGGAGGGCAGCGCAGCTGAAGGCCCTCGCCAGGATGATCGATGAGAACGAGGCGGACATCGTAGCGGCGCTCTACCATGACCTCGCCAAGCCTCCTACGGAGTCTTTCCTTCACGAGGTCCTCGACGCTCCATCCCTTCAATTCTTTTTGCCCTCGGTTTGGTTGCTTTCGTCTCTTCTATGGTCTCGTACTCGCTGTGAGAGGTTAGGTAGCTGCGATCTTTCGTTTCTCGAAGAACGTGTGGAGCTTGAGTGCTGGGGACTGATCGTTCCTATAGCCGAAGCTCGATGAGAACCCATCGGTACTTAATCGATTCGTAGCGCGAGAACCTCTGCGCTGCTTTGCTTGTGGTGGAACACCTGGGTGGATGTTTCGCATTGACCACAGAGCCAAAGTTGGATTTCTATTCGATAATAGAAATCCGTCCCCTTTCTTATTGAATTTTGTATGACATTTTTATTGAGGTTGAAGATTAATTGAACCGATATAGTTATGTCATGATGTAAAAGGTCATTCTTTAGATGGAGTGTTTCTCCTTGATTTATTCTTGCTGGCACAATTATCTGTAGATAATTATTTTCTTTCCTTGAAGAGCTATCGACTCATATCACCAGAATAATTTTCATTTAGGGGATTGCCACATAATCGATGTAGATAGTTAGAATGGCTTCCTCGTATGGTGTTCTTGGCTCTATAGCCATGGAGACAAGTAGGCTATTGTCCCAAAGGTGAATAATTATGTACTCTCGAAGGTAAGTATCCGTGGTCAACAATTTTATTAATGTACTTACTCTCTTCTTTTTGCTTCTTTACTTAGTTGGGATGAATATTTTCAGTATCCTTCTTTTAATATCTCTTCCCATCTATCTTTCCTTTTTCCTTGTAAGCTGAACCAAATAAGTTTGTTTACATATATGACCTGTAGTTTATGTTGCAGATTTCACTGGCGAAGGAAGCATGCCTGTTTGCTGTAAAGAAATTGAAACGCTGGATGAAACCGCGGAAGGTATTAAGACCACAAAGTCCATGCACATATATGAAAACATCCGTAATAAGAAACCCTTCAAAATTAACCACTAATATCAGTATCTGCACCAACCATGCAGGTCCCTACTTCTATTACAACTTTTCCATCATCTGCAAAAATTGTGCCGGAGCCCTTTGGTGTTGTACTTGTCATTTCGGCATGGAACTTTCCATTTTGTAAGTCGAGAATCCATTCAGTGACTATAATCATTATTAAGCTAGATGTGCTTTAATGAACATGGGAAGTACTTGTAGGAGTAGAAATCTGTTTGTTACAGTGATTACTTGAAGATGCAAGAGTAATTTTAAGACACTATTATCTAGATGCAGATGACCTGTTAAATGCATTACTAGTACAATGAAAGCAACCTGATACAAGTGGAGAACCATCATGCTAAAATTTTAAATCAGTAACTTCATATTTTTGTGGAGTAAAATTAAATCTTCATGCGTAATCTTTTATGTATAGTGTTAAAATGGCCTTGACACCCAGAATTTGTTGTCATCATTTAATGCATTACCAGTCTGAATTCTATTTAATGCGAGCTGCATCACATAATTCTGCTGTAAACTCTTGTGGAAGGATATATATGGTTATTTCTAATGGGTCCTCTCTATTCCCTGGGAGAGGGAAATTGAAAAAAGAATAAAAATGAATGGTTTGAAATGATAAAGAAGGGCATAATAGGTTTTGACTAATCTACTGGCAGATGCTCATCGCATAAATTACTACAAGCTCTGATGATATATTTACTTTGCAGTCACATCGTAATTTATTTTTTGTCCTGTGTGAGTGAAGGAGATGACCTGGAGGTGGTATCTACCTGAATCACCTGCTCCTTGCTTGGTATATATCATTGATACAATCAGAAGGGCTCCATCTCATGGCTTTGTTCTCTATGCTGCGTTTTAATGATGGGAAGATATTAAAGAAAATGGCTTACATTCTTGCTATTGCATCCATGACATGTTTTCTTCACAATAGTAGTGACTCCTTTTTTTTTTCTTCCTTTGCCAGTGTTATCCATTGATCCAGTAATTGGAGCCATTGCAGCTGGGAACACTGTTGTTCTGAAGCCATCAGAAGTTGCAACAGCCACATCATCATTTCTTGCAAAAAATCTACCACAGTATGTAGATAACTCTTGTATAAGAGTAGTTGAGGGATCTATTCCTGAAGCATCGGCACTTCTGGAGCAAAAGTGGGATAAGATATTCTATACAGGTTTGAATTACTATCCATGCTTCACACCGAAGATGATCACACGCAAACGTGCATTGGAGTTCCATTCCTACTCAACATCTTGCTTAGTTTTGCTCCTACATGCATATTTCCCGGTGTTTTCTCTTTGTACATGCAAAAGGGATTGTAAAAGTATTGTCGGAATCTACAGGCAGTGCAAGAGTAGGCCGTATCGTGATGGCTGCAGCAGTAAGGCATCTGACACCACTAGTCCTGGAACTTGGAGGAAAATGTCCTCTTCTTGTTGATTCAAATGTTGATATAAAAGTAATCAATTTGCAAATGCAGAGAAATATTGGATTCTCTTTGTTGGAAGTGATTATACTTTAATTATGAAGCTAATATAGAATTTTCTTTTAAGGTTGTGGCAAAGAGAATTGTTGTAGGCAAGTGGGGGTGTAATAGTGGACAAGCTTGTATCGCTCCAGACTACATCATTACAACAAAAGCATTTGCTCCAAAATTGGTAGGCTTCTTGAAGTGAAATTTGACAAGGGCTTACTCTTGCTTCTTGTAGTGTTTTTGATGATGACATTGCAGGTGGATGCTCTAAAAATAACTTTGGAGAAATTTTACGGGAAGGATCCGTTGGGATCAACAGATCTATCTCGTATCGTGAACTCTAGTCATTTCACACGCTTGAAAAATCTTTTGGATGAAGAAAAGGTTTCTGGCACAATTGTCCATGGAGGCCAAGAAGATGAAAAGCATTTGTAAGCATCTAGGAAAAATTTTCTTGTAACAGTATTTTCTTGTAACATTATCTTAATGTGATTGCAGAAAAATAGCTCCTACGCTCTTATTAGACGTTCCCAGTGATGCATCCATAATGAAGGAGGAAATATTTGGTCCCTTACTGCCAATTATAACGGTAAGAAATCATTCTCGAAGATTATTCGGAATGTTAACTTCTCAATTGTCTAGGATAAGATCAAGATACTTATTCTTTAACAGACCATTATTACGCACACATACTTTACAAAACATTAACTTCTTGACTTGCCTAGGATAAGATCATGAGTATTCTTTTTAACAAGGTATTATTATGTGCACATACGTATTCGTTATAACATACACTATCATTACATGCATATGCTTTTTGAATAGATAATATTATCACATGCAATGCACATACTTTCTAATTCTTTTTCATTCTTCTTTTGATTTACAAAGGTTGATGATTTGGAACACAGCTTTGATGTTATAAACTCAAAACCGAAGCCTCTTGCAGCTTATCTGTTCACCAAGGACCACAAATTAGAAAAAAAATTCGTGAAGACTGTATCTGCCGGAGGAATGCTCATCAATGATGCGATCTTACAAGTAACTTTTCCTTCTAAAATTGCACAAGTAACTTCTCTAGAGTACCTTTTGCAGTTCAAGTTTTGTGCAAGTATTTGTATGTGTGAAAGCCTAATTCTCAGTACTCAGGTTCCAATAAGTTGCATTCTTTATTTGACCTTACCTAAGTTACATAGGTGTAATATTAGATGTGAAGTTAATTACAGTAACATATTGTTAAAAAATTGTCATTAACAATGTAATAATTGTAACAACCAGACAGATTAGTATTAATACTTTTTTTTAATTAAGGTTTATATTTATAAAATGTAATTTAGATTTTGTCTATAATATTATAAAAATAATCGTATATAAATATAGCAAACAAAGTTTAATGTGTATAATATGAGATAGATATATCTTAGCTGAATTTATATGTATAAATTATTGAAAGAATATTGTTTAGCAACATATTTAATGGAAAAAAATATAATATTAATTAATGATTAGTGTTGCACTATAATCAAATTAAACAGTAAAATAATAGTAAAACAAACTAGCAAAATATTAATGATTAATGGATTTAAAGTATTGGTTTACGGTAGAGTAATTTAAAGTAACTTATCCAAACTACCTTGATTTGACTAAAAACCATATTGATACAGCATTTATAATTATAGAACATTTTTCCACATCCAAAAATTGACTTTGGAGCAAGTCAATTTTAGATATTTCAGTACACCATACAGAAAGCCAGAAATGGAAGTAGATCACTTCTGAAGTAACTCTATCTTAGATTCTCACTTTCATCAAATCAATTCGAACCTAAATGAATGCACGTTTGCGCATTTGTATCTTTAAATCTTCATTGCAAAATTGAAGCTTTTTAAGAGAAATGGTACCTTCATTAGCAAAGTGAAAAATTGAAGTGACAATGTCTTTAACTTGCTGCAGTTTACAAATCCTCATTTGCCATTTGGTGGAGTAGGAGAGAGTGGAATGGGGTCCTACCATGGAAGATTCTCATTTGATGCATTTAGTCACAAAAAAGCTGTACTAAGCCGAGGTTTCTTGGGGGAAATTCCTATGAGGTACCCTCCATATACACCACTGAAGCAGAAGGTTTTGAGGGGACTGATGGCCGGTAACATCCTGCCGCTGCTTCATGCTCTTGTTGTGTGGCCTGGGCATCAAAAAGTTTAATTGTCTACATTATGCAATATATCTATGAACTATATATGTCTTTATTAGATTTGATGTAATATATTGTGCTTGTGCTCTTATGTAATTTAGCTTTCTAAGAACATCAAGCTGACTGAAATGTGTGTGAATGTAGTAAACATGGGGTTACGGACCTTCTCAGCTTAGTTATACGATATCTTCTATGTTCTGGATTAATGTCGGTGTCCTGAATTACTTGTTGGATATGTTTGATCTTTTACGTATCAAATATGGATCAAACAATTGTTTTATAGAATCAAAACCTGATCCAAAATAATGGTTTTAGAATGTTTCTATAAAATTTATTAAATCCATAATAAAAATAATAGTTTTAAAATGTTTCTTTAAAACTTATTAAATCCATAATAATATGCATGAAATCTTACAATAATTAAGAAACATGTTAACACGGAAGCGAATCCATTAGAGTATTTTTTGAATTAATCAGTGATTTGGTCTTCCATTTGTAGAGTATCCTTAAGAATTTTATATTTCTCTTTGACGGGTGAAGAGAACGAATCTCTTTAACGGGTGAAGAGAAACTTCGTTCGATACTGTAATCGGGGACCATAACCTTATTTATAGTTGTAATTGATGAATCTATAATTATGATTATATTTATAATTGATGAATCTGTAATTATGCCTCGAGAGTTTCATATTCCTAACTTATCTCGTCATTAAGTTAGAAATATGACTCTGCAATTATGTCTCCAGAGTTTTATATTCCTAACTTATCTCGTCATTAAGTTGACATATGACTGATGGTATCCACACAATTAATTTTCATAATAATTATGTCTCTTAATCAAATAACTTTACTTTAATTAGATTACTTTAATTTTGACTAATCAAAATAATCGCTTAACACATTTAATTATACATGTGTGACCCTTAAAATTCTAACAATCACCCATTAAGTTTGAGTCATATATGTATCCTTATAAATGTGTTATACTTTATGAGCTTAAAACTGTTATCATTATTAAACATGACATACAAAACAATCTCGTCCATTGACCATATTAATATATGACCAAAATGGTCTTCGCTATTTCAATCATAGCTAAATCCATCGATGATCACTAATATTAACATAACCAAATGATATAGATCAATTATGAAATGTGTAGCATGAAAATTACATGAATCTGATCTTAATTTTCTTGTCCAACTTTATCTTTATGAGATCATTAATAACTTTAATGGTCATAATGTATAAGTATAATAAACTGAAGCTTTATTTTTTATCAGAAAATATATGTACAAATAAAGAATTTGACATAGAACATACAACAAACATTTGATAGACTCCCACTAAACTAAAGTTTCCTCAAATTCTGTTATAACCATACGAGCAGTATGCTCATGAAAGACCTTGGGTGGTACACTTTTTGTAAGAGGATCTGTTAACATAAAGTTTGTTCTTAAGTGTTCTATAGAAATTTATTTACTTTGTACCCTTTCTTTCACAACTACGAACTTGATGTCGTGCTTTGACTTAGTCAAGCTCCTATTATTATTGGAGTATAAAACAATTGATTTGTTATCACAGTATATCTTTAGTGGTCTTTCAATCTCTTGTACTATTTGTAGTCTTGTGATAAAATTTCTCAGCCAAATTCTATGATTTGACATCTTAAAACATGCTACAAATTTCATTGCCAGGGTGGAAGAAGTAATAGGAGATTGCTTGGCACTACGCCAAGAAATCGTCCCACTAGCCAACATATAAATGTAGTCTGAAGTGGATTTCCTATTGTCTTGGCATCCAGTAAAATTGGAGCCATAATACCTAATGATCTCCAAATGGTCTGATCTCCTATATGTGAGCATATGATCTTTTATCCTCTTTAAATATCTCATGACTCTTTTAGTTGTCTTCTAATGATCCATTACAGGATTACTTAAGTATTTGTCTAACACTCCAATAATGTACGCTATATCTAAACGCGTACAAACCTATGCATACATTAGACTCCCTACAACTGATGCATAGAGAATCTTCTGCATTTCTTGAGTTTCTAGATTTCCTTTAGGGCACTGATTGAGACTGAACTTGTCTCCCTTTATCATAGGGGTGTCTCCTGATTTGCAATCCTGCATGCCAAACATTTTAAGTACTTTATCAATATAGCTCCTTTGTGATAATCCTAGAATATCCCGAGATCTATCTCGATGTATCTGGATTCCTAATACAAAAGATGTGTCACCAAGATCTTTCATATCAAAATTTCTAGATATAAATCTTTTGGTTTTGTGCAATATGCTTATGTTCTTGGAGAATTTAGGGCAAGTTCTCAAACTTTATTGTCTTGCATGGACTTATACTCTTGATTCATTGCTTCAATCCACTTATCCGAATTGGAATCCTCCATGACTTGACGGAAGTTGATTGGATCATCTTCCATTATACCACTACTTTCTTTATGTTCCTAGAGAAATACTATATAATCATCTGAAATGGCACTCCTCCTTTCCTTAGTGGATCATCGTAAAGGTGTTGACTCTTGCAACACGGATTCTTGAGGATATTGAGTTTGTTCCTCATGAATAATTTCTTCATACTATATGGGAGTTGATATGACTATATCCTTTTGAGGTACTGATTTTGCCACATTAGTGGCAACTATATGAATTTGATTATATTGAACCAATTCTTCCTCAAAGGTAAAGTCTTTAACCTTATTTCTCCCCCCAAACTCAATATCCTAGAAGAATGTAGTAATACCCGTCTAAAAAATATTTCTTGATTTGGGATCATAAAATTTGTACTCCTTAGATCGCTCAGAATAACCAATAAAGTAACTACTCACTATTCGGGATTCCAATTTCTTTTCATTAGGCATGTAAGGCCTTGCCTCAATTGGACAACCCCATATACAAAAGTGTTTTAGACTAGGTTTTCTCCCAGTCCAAAGCTCATAAGGTGTTTTTACAATTGCTTTAGTTGGTACTCTATTAAGAATATAAGCTGTCATTTTTATTGCTTCTCCCCAGAGTGACTCTGGCAAAGTAGATTGAGAAATCATACTTCTTACCATGTCCTTAAGTGTGCGGTTTCGTCTTTCAGTTACACCATTCATGCTAGGTGACCCTGGCATTATATACTAAGGGACAATTCCACACTCCTCTAGGTATAAAGCAAATGGTCCTGGACGTCGTTCACCTGAGCCGTCATTTCTATTGTAATATTCTCCTCCACGATCAGATATAACGCTTTTTATCCTTTTACTGAGTTGATTTTCGACTTCAGCTTTAAATGTTTTGAACACATCCAAAGACCAAGATTTTTCATGTATTAGATACAAGTATCCATATCTAGAGTAATCATCTATGAATAATATGAAATATTGTTGACCATTCCATGAAGGTGTAGGAAATGACTCACAAATATTTGTATGTATCAATTCTAAGACGTCTATAGCTCTATATGCACTTGATATCTTAGGTTTGGTTTGTTACCTTTAATACATTCAACATAAACATCTGAACTTGATAAGTCAATAGGATCAAGAATCCCTTATGACATAAGTCTTTCAACTCTATTTCTAGAGATGTGACCCAAACGTTTATACCATAATATACCAGAATTTTTAATTTTACATTTAGTACCTCGCAATTTCGCATTCAAGAATTCATGATAGGATGCTATAGTATCAAGTAAATATAGATTGTCATAAGTCATAAGTGAACCGGTTCCAATCATAATTGAATTTAAAGATAAAGTAAACTGATTATTTCCAAATGAATAAGAATAACCAGATTTGTCCAAATAAGAAACAGAAATTAAGTTCCGTCTAAATGACAGTACAATAAAAGTATCTTTGAAATCCAAATAATATCTAGTACATAATAACAATCTAAATATGCCTATAGCTTTCACATCTACCGATTTTCCTTTTGAGCTTATAAAGAGATCATTTGTCATATAGTGTCTTTCAAATCCTATAGTTTTGAGCTGACCATTTGTCCTTTTGGCAGTTATAACTAACCTTAAATTGATTGAATTGTAAAGGGAGAGATATCAGAATCAAATGGACAAGTAAGTTCTTTGATAGGCTAAGCTTTAATGCTTTAAACTTTGAAGCAAGATTAGACATTTTCATGATGTATTCCCTTATATTTCCTTTGCCGTTGTATTTAATGGAAAACAAGCTTTGAAGTAGAGTGCTTGTTTCCGCCTTATCGTTTTTAAGAAAACGCTTTTCTATTTTGGTAATAAAATCTTTAGCCTTGGTAATCCCTTCGGATACCGTACCCCTAAAGGCTTCTAGAATGCCGCGCTTAATAATCATGAGACTCATGCGATTAGACCTATCCCACTTCTCATATAGTCTCATATCATCATGAGTACTATTTTCCATAAGAGAAGCGGGTTGGTCTTCTCTTAGTGCAAGGTCAAGATCCATGCAGCCCAAAACAATCAAAATGTTTTCCTTCCAATCCTTAACGTTGGTTCCGTTTAGAACCGATATAGAATTGAGGTTAGCAGATATTGTTGCAAGAGAACCTAAACAAGAGACCAATAGACAACCATAAATTATGCTTATATTTATTACCATAAACTTAAGTAAATTCAAATAATGATATAATAATACATCTCAAGATACTAAGTGTAACATTAATATCTTGTCTTTGGACTTCAATATTAATTGCTAGTGGTAGTCTTATTGTAATGATCAAACACTGATAAGAAGGTATGTCAAACGAGAAACCCATCTTTGGATTAATTTATCATTTACATATATAACTTTATAATTGTCGCGTGTTTACCATTATAAGGTATATATAAAATCTTGCCAGTCATTAACCGTCCTTTGGGCCGGGTAATTACCGCATGGATGTAAATACACACTATATTTAATATTTTCATGAGAAATATTATATATGAGATGTCGATGACTTCATATATTAAATTACTCAATCTAATATTAAATAATCACTAATTAAATTTGAACCATATTAGTCAAATTAGCTTGACCTTAATTTATTGACTAAAATATTTAATGAACGTAAACCATTCAATTTATGTCAACAAATAACTTTATAGAACTAATATTATGTTTAAACCAACATAATATTGTAATAATATAAATTTAATTAATAAAATCCAAAGTGAATTTGAGAAATTTATGTCTTGTAGTGCAAAAATAAATTTGCATATTGAAAAGAAAATGACACGAACAGAAAAGACATCTCAAAATTAAAGTGATATAATATCATAAAAAGGCATTGAACTAAGTGTGAAGTATGCTGTAGCATGATTATATAAAATCTATCATCTTTCCCAACGATGATAAAACTAAATCACTCCAAAATACTGATGAAAATATCATTATAATACATGAAAAACAAGCATAGATGTTCAATAATTATTATAGAATTGCTTTGATACCAATTGTTCGGTCTTTAACATATCAAATATGGATCAAACAATTGTTTTATAGAATCAAAACATAATTTTGGTTCAAAACATGCTTTATAGATCCAAAACAATAGTTTTAGAATATTTTCATAAAACTTATTAAATCTACAATAATATGCATGAAATCCTACAACAATTAAGAAATATATTAACACATAAGCATACCTGATGAATTTATTATAGTATTTTCTGAATTAATCAGTGATTTGACCTTCTAATTGTAAAATATCCTTAAAAATTTTATATTTCTCTTTGACGAGTGAAGATAAATTTCATTCGATGCGGGATCATAACCTTATTTATAGTCATAATTGATGAATCTATAATTATGATTATATTCATAATTGATAAATTTACAATTATATCTCATGAGTTTCATATTCTTAACTTATCTCGTCATTAAGTTAAAAATATGACTGATGGAATCTATACACATTAATTTTCATAATAATTATATCTCTTAGTCAAATAATTTTACTTTAATTAGGATAAACTAATGACTTTATAGAACAGATGTTTGGTCTCTAAGAAGAGGCGCTGAGAAATTCCATATGCCTTCAAATCAAGCTTTTCTTTCTGCTTCATGGCATCATATATCTCTCTTTAAAATCGAAACAGGACCATTTGATCTCTGTTAGAATATTATTATTCACTATGTTGGAGAAGCTTCTTCTTAGTGTCAGAAAGCAACAACCAAAAAAAGAGATGATTTGTTGTATATTTAAGCCTTCGGTATCCATAGTTTCTATAGCATTTTTGTGGGCAGAATTACTCTCTACATTGGCTCTACTTATTCTTCCAAAACCATAAGAATGGCGTATAGTGAAATCTTCAATAGCTATTGTAAATCAATTATTACTTGAAACTATAATTAAAACTAAAATTATTTATTATGATGCAAAAAACAAAGAACATTTTAGGTGGGGGTTTTTCTTTTTTTCATTTTATGTATTTTATAACTAAAACAAGGTAATAAATATACCGCACTATATTTCTAAATAATAACTCGGGTTGGGTCGAGTTGGATTGAATCGGGTTCAACTAGGTCGGTTTCCGAGCTGATGACTCTTGCCCTCTATAAAAGGAGTCCTCTCCTCCTCTCCCCTCGCATTGCATCGCGCAGCTCGAGAGAAGACGATGACGACAGAATGGTGTGGCAAGCCAAAGCAAGAAGAATGAGCGAGGGGCTGATCTTGGAGAGAAGTAGGTGATACGGTATATTTTGGCAGCATGAACACGTCACCCCACGCTAAGTCAGAGCCCCACGCCGCACATCCCGTCTAGGGAGCGTGTACCTAAAGGATACGCCACATGTTCCATCCCGGGAGTTCGGAGCGGTGCCGTCTGATGCCGCTCTACACTTCTCGGAATGGCAGTCGGTCAAAAGGGTCGTCTCATCCCTCGAGGACAGCGGCGACGCCAAACCGATGCACCCTCAGTCCTCGCGCCCCAGTATAAAACCCCCGGTCGGTCTCCGGTCAGGAGGAGGTGAAAAAGACACACGGAGAAAATGAAACTAATCCCTCTGGTTACTAACTTGTTCGTCGGAGGGGCCACAGCTGGGTACCACCCGGCAAAGGCTTTTTTGCAGGAGGGCGACCACACACCATTGATAGTGAGGGACTCGACACGAGAGCATGATCCTCTCGACACCAAGGAGTCATTAGTCAGCCCGACCGCGGCCAACGCCAACTGGCACCCCTTCCCGAGAGCTTGACCACCTCGTCATCCGAATCATCCAACAAAAAGCTCCCGACACTGACCTATGGACCTAGCCATGCTGATTCATCGGTCATAGCATATTTGTTCCCTAACATTTTGGCACTATAAGGAGGGCCATGTCGTAGGAGCATCTGGCTGGAGCTCTCCACGAAGGAGAACCACCTACCGACCTCCCTTCTGTCGAACTCGAAAGCCAGGTTCCTCTCGCTCCCAGAGATGGCGGGATTCCGGCCTCGACGCCAGATCGCTACTGGCGCCTGTTCAACGATCCGGGGTTGTCGCCCCCTGGATTCGCCACAAGGCCCTCGGTTGTGACTCCTGAGGCATTCCTCGGCCTGTCCAAGCAGGTGCAGGCCATGGCAAGCATGATGCAGATGTTTGCTCCGCTCATTCCTCAGATTATGCAGTTAGCGACTCCCCCGATCGACCCGACTCGGCAGAGACCGAACGGGGAGCAGGTCGGGACTAGGGAAGCCTGAGAGCAAGCGACGGACCCGAGAAGTCCGCCCGGACTAAACGTGCTCGCAACATGCCGAGCCGCCCTGCCCTATTCCGAGCCTGACACCATATCATCCGACTCGGTGGACGACTTGCTTAGGGCCCAGCTATCTCGGGTCCAATCAACGCCTAGACGAATTTCAGCGTGAGTTCCAAAAATCATGGAGCGAGTCCAGCGAAGACGGCTCAAGCGGGTCTCTTTTCACTTAGGAAGTACAAGACAAGCCGGTGCCCCTCAACTTCAGGCTGCCGGCATTAGAGACATACGACGACAGCTCCGATCCCGCAAAGCACGTCTCCACGTTCAGGGCTCAGATGACCCTCTATGGCACCTCCGATGCATTAATGTGCCAAGCATTCTCGACCACCCTGAGGGGATCGGCGCGAGTATGGTTCAGCCGGTTGCGTCAATCCTCGATCTCATCTTTCGACCAGCTCGCCAGGGAGTTTGAGCAAAACTTCCTCGCCAGCGTGCGGCCCAGGCCTTCCATGGCCACCCTGCTTGCGTTATCCCAACGCGAAGACGAGCCACTTTCTCAATTTGTGGCACGCTTTGCCACTGAGATCCGGGGATTCCCGGACGCTCACCCCTCTCTAATCATGCAGGCATTTTTGATGGGTTTGAAGCCTTCAAGGTTTTTCTGGTCCCTAATTGAGAAGCCGCCGGTGACCATATCTGAGATGCTCCAACGTGCCAACCAATACGTCGCCGCCGAAGCATTGGTGGCAGGAAAGCGCATGGAAGGCAAGAGGCCGAGGACAAAACTCCGGGGAATGACCTCAACAACCTTGGTGCCACCTCGCCAAGGGCCTGATCGACAAGAACTGCTCCTGAGGCCCCCCCTCTTCCCTTGAAAACCTCTCACATCGAGATCTTCCTCCAAATTAGGGGAAAAGGTCTCTTGCGACATCCTTGCCCCATGAGGGCCACTCATAAGGATCGATCTAAATATTGCAGGTTCCACCGAGACTACGGTCATGATACGGAGGACTGCCACGACCTCCATAATCAAATAGAGGGACTGATCCGAAGGGGCCACCTCGAACGCTATCTCAGGGAACTCAGGGAAGCAACTCCGCGCCCCAAGAAACCCGTCGAAAGACAAATCGACGTTATCTCCAGGGGACCGACAACCGGCGGCAACAACTCTGCAGCAAGGAAAGCCTACGCTCGTAGCACAGTCGAGAAACGTCCCCGGCCCGAGCTCGAGCCGGAAATCACTTTCGGGGCCGAAGAAGTTGAGCGCTCCCACCACGACGACGCCCTGGTAATCTCCATCCAGGTCGCCAACGCTCGAGTAAAAAGGGTGATGGTCGACACCGGAACCTCCGCCAATATCCTGTACTTCGACACCTTTAAGAGGCTCAGCTTGATCGAGGGAGACCTCACCCCCATGGCGTTCGCACTCATAGGATTCACCGGAGATTCTATATCCCCACTCGGGACTACTGCCCCCCCTGTAACCATCGGGGAGGAACCACGAATAAAGACAATGATAACCACCTTTATGGTGGTCAATCTATCCTTGGCTTATAACATCATCCTCGACCGACCGACGCTGAACAAATTAAACGCGATGGTTTCCACCTATCACCGGTGATACGGTATATTTTGGCAACCTGAACACGTCATGCCACCATACGCCGCACGTCCCGTCTCTAGCAGCCTGAACACATCACGCCACCCCACGCCAAGTCAAAGCCCCATGCCACACGTCCCGTCCAAGGAGCACGCCACATGTCCCATCCTGGGAGCTCGGGGCGGTGCCGTCTGACGCCACTCTGTATGTCTCGAAACAACGGCCGGTCAAAAGGGTCGTCCCATCCCTCGGGGACAACGACGACACCAAATCGACGCACCCTCAGTCCTCGCGCCACAGTATAAAACCCCCGGTCAGCCTCCGACCGAGGAGAAGTGAAAAAAGGTATGCCAAAAAGAAAACGAAACCGATCCCTCTTGTTACTAACTTATTCGTCGGAGGGGCCACAGCTGGATACCACCCTATAGAGGCTTTTTTGCAAGAGGGCAACCACTCAACATTGACAGTGAGGAATTTAGCATGGGAGCACGATCCGCCCAGCATCGAGGAGTCACTAGTCAGCCCGACCCCGGCCAACGCCAAACGGCACCCCTTCCCGAGAGCTCGGCCACCTCATCATCCGAATCATCCAACAGAAAGCTCCCGACATTGACCCGTGAACCTAGCCGTGCTGACTCACCGACCATGGTACTTTTGTTCACTAACAACCGGGCTATCAAATTTTCGACTTCGGCGGGGATCGGGAAGGCCCGCAGCGATCCGAGGGAGTCAAGGCGATGCTATCTCACAGCGGTCACTCTCCCGGGAAGATCGCACCCCACTCAGGTCCCCGACCCCCGCGAAGGACCCACAACACCAATGCCGTTGGAGCCCCCCGAATGACTCATCGAGGTACCCTCGAAAAGGAGCCGACCTGACCAGACTTTCTAGGTTGGAACCACACTCCCCGAGGCGGACCAGCTCCACCTCATTGACTTCTTGAGGAGAAATGCTGATATGTTCGCATGGTCCCCCGAGGAGATGCCCGGGATCAATCCGGAAGTAGCTCGACACTGGCTCAACATCAACCTCGAGGCTCAGCCGGTGAGACAAAGACCGAGGAAGTTTGCTCCCGACCAATTAAAGGCAATTAGTGACATGGTCGACCGCCTTAGAAAGGTCGGATTCATTACCGAGGTCTAATACCCTCAATGGCTATCGAATGTAGTCCTCGTTAAAAAATCTAATGGAAGCTGGAGGATATGTGTTGACTACACCGATCTCAACCGGGCATGCCCCAAAGACTGCTATCTGCTCCCTAGGGTGGATCAACTGGTCGACGCCACCACGGGCTATGAGCTCCTTACATTCATGGACGCATTCTTAGGCTACAACTAAATCCGAATGGCAACTCAGGATCAAGAGAACATGGCCTTCGTCACCCACAAAGGAACGTACTATTATAGAGTAATGCCCTTTGGCCTAAAAAACGCTGGTGCGACCTACCAAAGGATGGTAGATGAGCTTTTTAAGCACTAGCTCGAGAGGAATATAGAAGTATACGTGGACGACATGATCGTAAAGAGCAAGGCCGTAAGTGCACATCTAACCGACCTAGCGGAGATATTCCAAACGCTCCGGCGGTTCAACATGCGTCTAAATCCTGCAAAGTGTGCCTTCAGAGTCAGCTCGGGGAGGTTCCTCAGCTTCATCATCTACCAAAGGGGAATAGACACCAACCCGGAGAAGGTGCGGGCCATAGCAGAGATGCCCCCCGCTTGGTCAAGGAGGTGCAGCGACTTACCGGGAGGATGGCAGCACTCAACAGGTTTGTGTTGCGATCAAGTGACAAATGCCTCCCCTTTTTCCGGACTCTACGGCGGATCGGCGATTTTACATGGACTCCGGTGTGTGAGGAAGCCTTCTAAAAGCTAAAGGCATGCCTCGCCCACTTGCCTCGACTTGCCTCGCCCAAACCGGGCGGAACCCTTAGTCTCTACTTGGCGGCCTCACCACAAGCAGTCGGCTCGGTGTTAGTTCGGGAGGTACCTCCAGCTCAACAACCCATATATTATGTCAGCCACATCCTCGTCGGGCCCAAGGCACGGTACCCCCCGATCGAAAGACTGGCTCTCGCTCTCATAAAAACAGCCCGAAAGTTGCGGCCCTACTTCCAAGCCCACACGATCCAAGTGATCACCGACCAGCCGCTCCGACAAGTCCTGTCCAACTTCGATGCGACAGGTCATATGCTGCGGTGGTCGATCGAACTCAGCGAATTCGACATTTAGTACTCTCCCAGGACTGCCATCAAAGCTCAAGTACTGGCTGATTTCGTTTCTGAGCTAACTCCTGAAGACCTTGATGTAGGGCAGGACAACAACTAGAGCACGTGGACCCTGCATGTGGATGGCTCGTCTACAATCGAAGCGACCGGGATCGGGCTTATCCTCAAGGACCTGTCGGGGAAAACTATGAGAGGTCGCTCCAATTACAGTTCCGAGCTACCAACAATGAGGCTGAGTACGAGGCGTTACTCCATAGCCTATGTCTCGCTCTGGAAATGTATGTGGACGACCTCGAAGCTTTTAGCGATTCCCAGTTGGTCACGGGACACGTCAACGGGAGCTACGAGGCCCATGACCCAATAATGACACTATACCTCATGGAAGCAAAGCGGCTCGCCCAACGCTTCAACTGCCTCTCGATCACCAGAATACCTTGGGCACAGAATGTGCGGGCCGATGCACTAGCTAGGTCGGCCTCCACCCGTAGCCCGGCGCTGGTCCCAGTGATTGAATCCATAACGGCGCCGACGGTATCGGCTCACGAGGTCGCCGAAGCAAGTATGCTGCTCAATTGGATGGAGGAGATCCTCCGTTTCAAGACGACCGAGAAGGAACCCGATGACCCAGCGACAGCGAGAAGGTTGAGGCGAACCCAAACTTGGTACTGCGTCATCGGTGGGAGACTATACTGAAGGGCCTTTTCCCAACCTCTCTTACAATGCCTCACACCATCAGAAGCCGAGACGGTCCTCGTCGAGCTCCATGAGGGGATCTGCGATGAGCATATCGGGGGATGAACCTTGGCCTTCAAGACCCTTCGGTAGGGATACTATTGGCCAACCATGCGCTAGGACGCCCTATCATACATACAGCAGTGCCCGCAATGCCAGAGGCACGCCCGACTGCCACACCAGCCGGCAGTTCCCCTCACCCCGATGGACGCGGCTTAGCCCTTCGCCCAATGGGGGCTAGACCTTCTCGGGCCTTTCCCCCCCAGCATCGGGACAACGACGCTTTCTTATAGTCGACGTCGACTACTTCACGAAGTGGGTCGAAGCTGAGCCCTTGGCATCCATCACCCAAAAGCAAGTCCAAAACTTCACATGGAAGAACATAATCACCCGGTTCGGGATCCTGAGGGCTATTGTCACTAACAACGGAGCCCAGTTCAACAATGATAGGTTCAAGACCTATTGCCAGTCATACGGGATCCAACTAAAGTTCAGCTCGGTAGTGCACCCTCAGACCAATGGCCAGACCGAGGTAATGAACCAAGCAATCTTGGAAGGCCTCAAGAGGAGGATCTCGGGCGCACACGAGGCTTGGGTGGAGGAGCTCCCTAGCATCTTGTGGGCAATGTGGACAACTCCCAAAATTGCCTCGAGGGAGTCCCCGTTCAGCCTCGCGTATGGAACTGAGCCAGTCCTTCCGCCCGAGGTGGTGTTTCCGACCCTACGCATCTCCAGTTATAACTAAAGGGATTCCGATGAGGGCCTCCGAGCAGACTTGGACCTCCTCGAAGAAAAAAGAGCCAAGGCACACCTGCGTACCTTGGCATACAAGAAGGCAACAACCCTGGTGTACAACCGCAAAGTCCGCCCGTGGCCGATCAAGGTCAGGAACCTCATCCTCCGAAGGGCGGAGGTAAGCAACCCGACCCGGGCAAGAGGGAAGCTCGTGCTCAACTGGGAAGGCCCCTATTGGGTTTACGATGTGGTCCGAGAAGGGACCTACCAACTCGAAACCATGGAGGGAAGCCCCTTGTCAAGGACTTGGAATGCGGTGAACCTGAAGAAATTCTACCCGTGAAAGAAACGAGTCGGGATGAGGGGAAGACGTGTGGAACACACACACATGCAACCAGGGAGAAACCAAGGCAAAACTTCAAAATAAAAACATTTCTTCGCAAAAAGAGGCATTACACGAAGAGGTCGAGCAGGGTAGCCCCAGACCTGACCAACAAAGGGAGGAGCCGCACAGCCCCTAGCTCAAGGGGGGAGTCTCGGGCTCGTCATCAAAGGGGATGGATGCCGGCATATCGACGTTTTGATCTGTCGGATTGTCGGCGAAAGGATCCAACTCGAGCTCCAAGCCCGGGTACCTCGCCAAGAAGCGAGCGCAAGCCACCCGATACCCATACTCGTACATGGCCTGTCCTGACCGCACCAGGCCACGTTCGAACCCGGTGGACACCTTGTACCCGGCGATCGCCTCCTCGTTCTTCTTGGGCAGGCCTAGCCGTTCCTCCTTCAGGGCCTCCTCGGCGCCCCATGTAGTGGACCTAGCAGTCTCGACGTCATAGGAGAGGGTCAGCAGCTCGTCGTTCAATGACTAGACGTGTGATCGGCTTTCTTCCAGCTCGGTTTTCAAATGAGCAACCTCCTCGCCTAACGCCAAAGCACGCTCCTCGGCCGCAACAACGGCCTCCGGCTGCCCCCGAGCCCTCGGCTCCAAGTTCTCCTTTCGGAGGGCAGCGTTGAGCTCCAACTGGCGCCCAATCACACACCCAGCATTAAGGACCCGATCAACCAACGTCATACCGTAGTGTTGGCCCTGTACAAAGATTGGCGTTAAAACCCAGTGAAAAGGAGACGAGGAGGGAAGGGAAGACGTCACTTACCCAGATAAGCGACTTGGCCGCCCGATCCGCCAGCTCCGCGGACGGAGTGCTGTACAAATCCTTGGCTATAGTAGGGTGGAGCACCCCCCGGATAAACTCCTGGGCGGTGGCCCCGTCGCCCCAAATGCGACTATCGACCTGGAGGGTCAACCACTAGCCGGTATAGGGGGCGTCGGGCTCCTCGGCCAGAAGATCGGTGATACTCGGAGCCTGGTACTGCTCGTTGTTGGCCCAGGAGTGAACAAAGCACAGCTCCCATACTGACAGGGAGGATGCCAGTTGATTCTTGGAAGGGCCGCCGTCGGACAGTCCGGCCGATCCCTTCACCTTCACACCCCCTAAACCCTCACCCTCGGAGGAGGCACGGGACGATGCCAGAGTGGCGCTCGAGCGGGTGGCAGGGCCCACAGGAGCCTTCCGAGCCAACACCTTCGTCCTCTTTAGAGGACGCCCCTCCACCGGAGACGTCGGCACTCCCTTCGGAATGTCCTCCTGCGAGGGCATGGCGCTGAGGGAAGGAGTGCCCTCCTTGTCACCAGGACCCTCCTCGTCCCGGGATAGGGGCACCACGACCTTGACATTGGCTGTCTTCTTCACGGAGCGAAGGTCCATCATCTCTGCAAAAGGAAGACCGCTCAGTCATATGAGTCAGGACAAAATGAGCAAGCCATCATAGGCGAATGGCCATACCTCCAGTGGCGGGGTTCATCTCTGCTTCGACCATCCCCCCCTTGGTCATCTCCTTGATCGCCCGAGAAAAGGACAGGATAACTCTCACTCGATCCACGATTGCTGCTTCTCTCCCAGAGAGCAATGGGGCGACGTTATCAATGTTCGAAAAGCTCCACCCGGTGCCGAAACCCCACTCTCGGCTGCAACTAATAAAGAAGAAGTGCTTCTTCCAACCCTTGTTGTTGGAAGGCATGCCACTGATCTTGAAACTGCTATAGGTGGTCAAATAATACCCACCTAGCCCCCTAACCAAATGGAAGCAAGAGAGGAAGAGGGCTCGGGATGGCTCGATCCCAGCCCTCCGACACTCCCAGATGAAGGCCACCAGGTACCGCCAAGAGTTGGACGACACCTGGAATGGCGAGATCCCCCAGAAGTAGAGACAGTCCTTGATGACGGGGTGAACCAGGAGCCGCAGCCCCGCCTTGAGCACCCCCACGGTCAGCCCGAACCCATCAGGAAACTGATCATACGACCGTTGCCTGGACCGAGGGATGTGCAGGACGTAACACTCCGGGATGTGATAGCGCTCCCGGAGCACTCTCAAAAGGTCCTCGATCACCACCGAGTCCACATTGTGCCACGACTTGAGAGCCTCGAGTGCGGTCAAACTCCCTGAAGCCTTTGAAGAGGCGCTACCCAAAGACACACAAACCACTTTGTCTCGGGAACCCCCAGAAGAAGAAGAAAAAGGAGATGGGGAAGGAGATGAGGACAGTGACGAAGACGATGATGGAGACATCCCGACCTCAAAATCGCAGACAAGAAGCTGGGGCACGGGACGAGGAATCAAAGCAGAAAGGATAGCGGAGTTGCAAGAAGAGAGCTGAGGCGCGGAACGAGGGGACGATGGCAGATGTGGTGGCAGCCACCCGAGATAGGGTTTATGAAGGGAAAGTTGTCCACTGCAAGACAGCAGTTGAGGTTTCCTAAGAAGGGAAATGGTTGCTGCATTAAAGGCCCATCACAACCCCTCGGATCCTCCAGATTCGCGCGCCTCGGAGCCCACGCCGCGAAGGTCCCATCGCCCAAGGCCCGTCGCCAAAGGCCGCTTAAATAAAAACTTCCCGCCAGGAGGAAGCAATATTCTGGAGAATGCGTCCACGTGGTGGCTCACCCGCCACGTGACGCGATGACCTCTAGACACGAGCCCGAGCATAAACGTTCGGCCCGCGACCTCCACTTTTGCCCGGGTCGCTCCAAATCGCCCTTGACAGGTGACCCGCCGACATCAAGACCGCTGACCAAGCATAATCGCTCGGCCCACAGGTCTAGCGCTTGCCCGGTCGCCCTCGACAGGCGACCCGCCAGCACCAAAGCCCGAGCTCGAGCCCAAGCATAAACATTCGGCCCGCAATCTCCACTTTTGCCCGGGTCGCTCCAGTTCGCCCTCGACAGGCGACCCGCCAGCATTGAGACCGTAGACCGAGCATAATCGCTCGGCCCACAGGTCTGGCGCTTGCCCGGTCGCCCTCGACAGGTGACCCGTCGGCACTAAAGCTCGAGCTCGAGTACGAGCACCACCGCCCAACCTTCAAATCAGAGTCATACCTCATGGCCGATCTAACGCTCGAAGTCGCATCCCGGGAACAGTCCGAAAGCTGGAGTCACGCCCCACGACCAACACGATGCCTCTTTCCGGGTCACTCCACTTCGATCCGCGAATCGTAGCTCTAATCGGGATGCCACGGTCCGACCCGCACTAAACCGACCGTCCGATTGATCCGCGGTTCTGACCCGTGCAAGGTCAAGGGCGGCCAAGACGATAGGCCCCGACTGCTCAACTAGCAGAGTCAATACTGCCCAAGACAACTGGGCGCCTCTAAAACGCCCCCCGACAAGTCAATTCCGCATTCCCTTCCCAAGCTATCAATACCCCTCCAAATCAAGCATGTCGCCCGACTCGTATATTTTAGTAGCCTGAACACATCACCCCACGCCAAGTCAGAGCCCTACACTGCACATCCCGTCCAGGGAGCGCATACCTAGAGGATACGCCACATGTCCCATCCTGGGAATTCGGGGCGGTGCCGTTTGATGTCGCTCTACACGTCTCGGAATGGTGGTCGGTCAGAAGGGCTGTCCCATCCCTCGGGGACAGCGGCGACGCCAAACCGACGCACTCTCAGTCCTCGCGCCCTAGTATAAAACCCCCGGTTGGCCTCTGGCCAGGAGGAGGTGAAAAAGGCACACAAAGAAAACGAAACCGATCCCTCTGGTTACTAACTTGTTCGTCGAAGGGGCCACAGCTGGGTACCACCCAGCGGAGGCTTTTTTGCAGGAGGGCGACCACACATCATTGACAGTGAGGGACTCAACACGGGAGCACGATCCGCACGGCACCAAGGAGTCATCAGTCAGCCCGACCCCGGGCAACGCCAACCGGCACCCCTTCCCGAGAGCTCGGCCACCTCGTCATCCGAATCATCTAGCAGAAAGCTCCCGATACTGACCCGTGGACCTAGCCGTGTTGACTTACCGGCCACGACATATTTGTTCCCTAACAGTAGGTAATCGCCTCTCCTGTTGCTCTTCGTTTGCCCCATCCCAGCGTTCCATGAATCGTTAGCACATGTTGTCGATCAAATGATTTGGGTGTCGAGTTCCAAGCCTTGGTTTGCCTTCGATCCTTCTCCTCGGGGAACTACCATTTTTTATCTTCGAATTTATAGAATGCATCTTTCTTTGATTTCTTGATGGTCGATGCATGATTTGTCTGGTTTTTAAGTGGGTTTGTACTTGGAGGCGCATATTTAGGATGCCTGGTTAACACTTGTTCGTCCAACAAGGATGCCAAGATCGTGATTCTTTGCAACGATTTATGAAGATTAGGGCGGTGATGAGGTCGAGATGTGCTCCTACCCCATTGTTTCTTTGCTTCTGTTTATTAAAGCGCTTTGGTATCCAAACTTTCGATGCTTCGATGTGGCTTTCGTACGTTTCACCTTTCTTCCCAAGGAATCGTCGCTTTCGATCTGCAAACAACTTTCTTCAATTTCTTGATACGTGGTGCATGATTTCTTTGGTTTCCAAGTAATCAGTGCTTTGAGACACATGTATGGCATGCCTGCTTAACCCTATACGTGCAAGAATGGCGAGATCGTGATTCTTTGTAACGATTTCAGATTAGTACGGTCATAGAGTTTGGGATGGTCCCATAACCTGTTGCTTCTTTGGTTCTTTTCTTGAGTACCAATTTCTCGAAGTACTTTTGGTACCGAAAAGTCTGATGCCTTTAGGGTGCTTGGATGTCCGCATGTTGTGACACTGACACTTCCTTTGAAAGGCTGATCTCACGAGACTTATTGGGCCTTTCTTTGAATTGCTTGTTCTCTGCATTGATGATTCAAGGCCCAGTAGGCCCTATATTTCTCTCTGGACGATCTGTCTACAAGCATAATATTCGATGTGACGACGGTACGTAAACAGACCCCATGTGCAAGCATTTAATACAACATTCTATCAGCAAAATTAGTTTTTATTTATTTATTTACTACCCATATTAACGTGATTTTTTTTCTTGTATCATTTAAGAGTGGCTTTCATTGCAGACTTGTGGTGGCTATTATGTCAATCAATGAGAGACCACATGTTCCTGCTTACCTCACTTGGGACCCACAATAAACTAGAGGCTGCATTTAAATGCGACAAATATGGGCACAGACACATGAAAATGACCACTTTATTGTCATCAAGACCGGAGAGGACAGCTCAAACCTTAGTATCCGGATCACCATAGTTTGATATCAATCTGGTCCATGATCCATCACATTATCAATCAAAATCCTATTCGTTCGTGGACTGAAATGGGTTTATGGCATTCACCCAATCAACTTTCTTACCGCAACTAGAGAGGGAGAGCGAGTGGCGGAGGTGTGCACGAGAGGGACGCCCGTGGACTTGTGGGTTGCAAGGAAACACCCGTCGGCTCACCATATTAAATGCTGGGCTTATGCAGCCAACCAATCACTATGATGATGAAGATGGAGGAGAGGCGCGGTGGTACTTCACCCATCCCAGCCATACCCCTGTTTTGAAGAACACGTAGGAGGGAGGAAGGTCAAATCCCGGCACAAAGAGAGACTGTTAGCTTATTTTATCGTATCTTTTCGAGATGTTCTCTTAAGGCGGGAGTGTGAGAGGGAGAGGGCGACGTAGAGACAAGGGAACGCTGATGGCGGAGGAAGGGAGCGGGGCAGAGGCCGCCGCGCTGGATCGCGAGGTCCTCCTCATCTCTGCCGGCGCCAGCCACTCCGTTGCGCTGCTTTGTGAGTTAGAAATCTCGTTTCTCGATCTGGATAAAGGGCCGTTCAGAGACTCTGCCTTTTGATCGATCGAATCGCTTGGCTCCACTGAATGCATGTAGTGAGACACTTCAATTGGCAAAACCCTCTTCTCGATCATCTTCTTTGATAGCAGACTATAATCGTTGGCGTAGATGGCAAAACCCTCTTCTTGATTATCTTCTTTTTTCTCAATACTTGAAACTTATGCATATATTACTAAATATTTTTACTCCATTCACTCCGTTGTACCACTGAAATCCCTGAAAGTTCCATGTTTCCGACAAATGACTGATAAATCTAGCAAGCTTTCATTGTGCATACCAACAATAGGCATTATGGCTTCGGTTGGATAGCCAGTTTGGACAACAAATCAGTTTGCAGTATTCTGGAGTTCCCTTGTCTCAGTAATTTGGATGTAACAGTGGCGGTAATGCTCTCTTAACTGTTTGCTAGCTTCTTGCAGCTGGCAGTGATATCTGCTCTTGGGGAAGGGGTGAAGATGGGCAGTTGGGCCATGGAGATGCTGAAGACAGACTTCTTCCGACGTTACTAAGTGCATTGGACAGCCGAAGCATTGTTTCTGTTACTTGTGGAGCTGACCATACAACAGCTTATTCTGAATCAGACGAGCAAGTGTATAGTTGGGGATGGTATGTTTCCTCTCCATCTGGTTATGCCATTTCACTTCTTCATTTGTTTGCTGAATGGGGTCTTATTATGCTTTGTTCCAATGCCAATTATTCAGTCTTTGCCATATTCCTCAAACTAACTACAGTCACTTGAGTAAATTGTCTAATGCAATGTTAGCCACGTGCCATCTGCAGAAAATGCATAATATGCCATCTGCATGCTATACTGGGTGTAATATTAAATTTTCACCCACACCCAAAGGGTGTGACATTTTGGTTGCATCCGTTGAATTTCTATAAATTTGAAAGTCTTGAGGGAGCATTTACATAGTGAAAGAGTGATTCCATTTCTAGTAACAGTTTTGTGAGCAAATATTTATAAAAACTATTCTTCAACCAAGGATTTTTGTCAAGAAAGATCAATATCTTGGAGAAGTTCAAAGCGCATGATTCTAATCATCTAAAGATCCTGCAAGTATTAGCATCATGCAATCTTAATGATATGCTATGGTTTAAGTTTGTATGGCTGATGAATTATTTTTCCCCATACTTTTCACCAAACTTATTTTAAGACTCTGAACTTGATTCATGTCTTTGTTCCTTGCTTATTAGATGTGTGCCCGAGCATATTTGTTGTTTTTGCAAACTTATTTGTGATATGTATTGGAAAAATCATATGGTGATTTTGCCAGCAACATTCTTATCCATGGTCCAATGTATAGTCATAAAAGATTTAGCTCTGAAGTCAAGATGCTATCTAATTCTTAATTGAATTGAAAACATGATTACATTGGTTGTGGAAATTTGTACTAGTGATTTGATCCAATCTATATTTTGATATAAGTTTTGTTGTTTGATGACAAAAAAATGAAATAGCAATGATTTTGGAACCTGATTCCTTGAATAGATAAAACTGGATATTTGCCAGCAGAGAATAAGAGAGAAGCATTTTTTTTACTATCATGCTGGCATTAGACCATTCATTGACAATATTAAACTGAGCCAGGGAACATTGGCTTTTGTCATGATATGTTCTTGGAAAATTGCTTTGCAGTCTGATTTCAACTGCTTTTGAGGCAATGCAGATCCATTAACAGTGATTCTTATATGATGACATTATTTTCAATGACTTCACAATACAGGGGTGACTTTGGAAGGCTAGGCCATGGAAACTCTAGTGATGTGTTCACTCCACAGCCAATCAAGGCGCTGCAGCGCTTGAAGATTAAACAAATTGCTTGTGGGGATAGCCATTGCTTGGCTGTGACTATGAATGGGGAAGTGCAAAGGCAAGTCTTAGTTACTAAATTGATCTTGAGGGTCTTGTGGCATTTTGTTTCGTTAAACTAACCATTTCTTCTCTTCTTTGAGCTTTGCCTATTTACAACATGTTGACTGTTGGCATTCTGTTTGTTATCCTTTGTCTTGTTGGTTTCTTTTAAAATGATTATGCAAAATTTCAAGATTCTGGTGGTACAATGTGAACCTACTCTCGGAGGACCATGAGGAAGGTAACCAATTATCTTGTCTGTGGCAGTGTGACATAAGAAAATCAAATCAGTCCTCAACAATACTTTTCCTTTGTTAAACTAGGAGCCCCCAACAACATAGTAGTTAACTAATGAATATATTTATTTACAATTTTTTTTACCAGAATGCTAACACATCTATTATGCCTGTACAAAATATATGCAGGCAAGTTAGATTGTCTGGTTAAAAGTTGCATCTAAAATCATGTAATTTATATTAGGATGCAAGTAACCAGCTAAGCATGGAGATGAAACCTAAGAGGTGCCGAGGTGCATGAAAATTGACATCTAATTTTCTTGTTAAAATTGTTACCGCCACATCTTTTGACTACAAGTCTTCAGGTTTATTCCAATTGACTAGATACAGGGTAACTGATCACATCATTTATTAAATAAAGTTCACAAAAAGTAAAAGAACTTTTAGGCACAAAAATATACTCTTCTTTTTCTCTTTGTATATCAGGTTAGCCCCATGCATCGATTAAAACATCAATTTTACATGTGCTAAAAATACTCAACTTATACTTTTTATCTTTCGAGAAAGAAAAGAAAAGACTCGATTAAGGCTGCATTAACTGATTCTGAAAATAATTGTTCTCTTGAAGTGAAACTGAAATAAATATCAAGATTATTAGACAAAAATTTAGTTGATTGCATACATGAAAATTTATGTTCCTTTAAAAATTTTCACAATTAATAGGTCATGATTTCATTGCTTGCAAAAAAAGTGAGACATAAGTATTTATGGTTTCTAACACCTTTCTTCAAATATGAGATAGATAAGCCAAATGTTTAAAGTCCAACCCATTTTTACTACATGATCAACAAAATTCATGTTGAATCAAACAATTTACAGAGGTATCAAGGAATGATCACACCAAGGTCTTAAATTTCGAATAATATCGCTTGTACCGGGCGGTACGTATCGGTTCGTCAGCAGACCGACACACGGACCGCTTATGTATATATGTATATATATATGTATATGTATATATGTATATATATATGTACATGTACATGTATATGTATATGCATATATATATATATGTATATGTATATATGTATATGTATATGTATATGTATATATGTATATATATATGTATATATGTATATGTGTATATGTATATGTATATATGTATATATATATATGTATATATGTATATATGTATATATGTATATATATAAAGGCGACATTGCCTCGTACCATTTTATTTACTTATATATATATAAAGTAAAAAAACAATTCGGCAACATCGCCTCGATATATCAAATGGTATACCGCTCGGTATACAGTACTGTACCATACCGAGCGAATGTCGAAACTCTGGTACGGTATGATATTTCAATCCTTGGATCACACAATACGATATGTCATTGACAAATGGATAACACTTGATTCTTCTAGTGAAGCATAAACACGTCACACTTTTGGTTTTTCTCTAATAATCTATTCATAGAAGTGATTGCAATGGCCAAATTGCATAAGTTATAAGGTCATAGAGATCAACATTCACATGATCTCATGATACCTATTGGCCAACCATTAAATTTTACAATCTTGTGTACTCTCCTAACAAAGTCATATTTTCATAACTGAGTTACTAATCAAGCCTGATAACATCCCTATGATCAATCTATTTGAGAATTACAATGCAAACCTTAATTAGCTAAGCCTGAAAACCAGGATTTTAATCGCCCATCCACCAAATTGCTTGATGCCTTGGCAACCTTTCTCTTTTTGATAATTTTTTTTTCTTTTTTTCTTTATATGAATAATAAACTGTTTTTATTTCAGTTGGGGACGTAATCAAAATGGACAACTAGGTCTTGGCACAACAGATGACTCTCTTGTACCACAAAAGATTCAAGCTTTTCAGGTACATTAAGATATATGTGCTTCTTATTTTAAGATGTAAATATGTTTACATGCTCGAATCTTAGCTGCAAAAATCGCCTCACTTTTCTCTCCTGGGACAAGTCAGTCCATGAAGCTTTAATATGTTCTTTGAAACTTAAGTTGTTAGACAGAGTGGCAGAAAATGTTCTAGACACTTTTTAAGATTATTGTTAACAACTTCATTATAACTTTATCAAGCCACTTCCTTGAAACACAATTTTATGTATTTTCTGTGAATAAAACTGAAGATTTCTGGGTTATGCGAGTGATTATGTACTTCCTCTTTCACTAAAAAATGTATTTTCATTGCATGATAGCTTTTCAAGAATAATGTTTTAGTTGTTCTCGATTGAGCTGCTGTCTGGAATACATCTATCTAGATACCCTGGGAACTACTTGCTTGCTGCATGGAGATAAACTGAGTTGGCAATAAGGTTGTCTTCTTGAAAGGCTAGTTCACGGAAAATTCTCTTGTTATCTAGATCTTTTGTGATTGAGTAAAACTTAAGGGGAGGGTTGATGTCTATTCTCAAATTCTTTATTTTCTTGTAGCATGATAGATAAAGCCTCCAATTATTTTTGTCATGTTGTGGATATACCTCATGTTGTGCTTCATTCTGGTGCCTAAGAGTTAAATTTAACCACCATCAACATATTTCTATATCACAATGTTATATTATACACACGTTGTATGTCATTGTTAAAATACTTTTCTGGATTGTGGTTTCTTATTCGAAGTTCTTGGAGGTGATGATGTTCCTTTATGGATATTCTGTTCTCAAGTGACTTTATTTGGGTACTTGTCAGGGAATTTGTGTCAAAATGATTGCTGCGGGTGCTGAACATACTGCAGCAGTTACAGAAGATGGTGACCTCTATGGATGGGGCTGGGGTCGTTATGGTAATTTGGGCTTGGTTGACCGTAATGATCGCCTTACTCCAGAAAAGGTTACTTCCATCAAGGTACAACTTTTGCTCTTTTGTAGTTCATCGAAGGAGTTTAATGGTTGATTGAATTACTCTGCAATCTAATGCAAAAATTTCTTTCCCTAAGTGTCTTTGACTTACATGCACTAAGTGTTTGACTTCACAAATGAGAACTTGCCACCTAGGACTTCGCCATTCTGGAATCTGATAAGCTTGCAAGCAATATAATATGTTGTCATGGACTGAAATTTCTGCTATCGTGAATGATTGATGTTGTTTCAAGCAAGGTATGCAATACCGTACCATACCGATGTTTCGAGGTTGGCTCGGTATGGTACGGTACCGGCATACCGAGTGGTACACTAGGGCGTACCGAGCGGTTTTATATATTTTCTTCCTCTACTGTAACACTGTAGCACGTTCCTCCGGTAGCGGGTGGTCCTCATACCGGTATGTCGTCGGACCGGTACGTACCGCCCGTAGCGGGCGGTACCATTCGTTATTGCATATCATGGTTTCAAGGACTAGGAGCAACATTGAAAATTTGGAATATAGTGGTTGTTTCTATGACTTAGATACTCATCACCCTCCATAAATGCATTATGAAAACACCCAAAATCAAGTATTTAAATTTCAGTTAGATACTGGATTTAGTAACTGGATAGACTGGTACACTGGTATAGTATCAATATGCAAGTGATGACCTTTTCTAGGTCAGATCGGTATTTTATCAACTCATATGATCGAAATTAAATTTATTTGCTGAAAATAATAATTCAAGAGAAGAGGTTGCAGAGCATGCATGATTCATTCAGACAGTTAAACATCATTTACAGTTCTAGTTTGTATGCCAAATGCAATCTATTGGTGGTCATTGCTAATCCTACTAATATTAATCAACTTTGAACTTTTGCTTAATTGGGATTAAGAACTGATAGTAGTTAGGCTTATTGTTAGTAACTAAAATCCTTATACAAGTCTGAAGAGTTTCTGTGAATGATCTCGGAATTCGAGAGATTTAATTGGTTTTGACAATCTTCAGGTCTTAGAAAGAAGCCTTTCCTGGAGAGTGGCTTTGTAGTGAGAGAAGAGTTTGGCATTCTAATTTAGAATACATATGCTGGTCATGTCCTCTACAAGTCGATGTTCTGAGTGACCTGATAACGTAGTGTCCCATGGATGCAAGCAGAAACTCTTATAATAGTCAATCATCACTTTGGATAAGTAGCCAGCCATTGTTGCTGTCAAGTAGCTGACAGCAAGGAATTTGGAATTTGTTCATTGGAGATTTTTAGTAAATTCTTATTTTTTCTTATAATCTTTCAGCATTCTTTATTTCCTTCTTTAGTTCTCTTTTTGTTGTCTTGAGATATGCCAGGCCCTCCCTCTCTATGTAGCAAGCATTTCTGAAATTTGTATGCTTCTCTTAAAGCACCTTCTGTGGCTACCTATCCTAACCCCAAATGCCTATATCATATAATGTCATCTAGTTCTCTTTGGATCATGCAGAGTAAGCAGATATTTTAACACAATTCACCATAATCAATTTAAATTTATGAACTGCATAATTTTTAGAAGAACTAATTTAAATTTTGTTCTATGGTACTCTTTACTTTCTATTTGCACTTTCATTTGCCCCTCTCATGTTTAAACAAACAAAAGGATATTGACTGAAATGACTTTGTGCAGGGGGAAAACATGGTTCTTGTTGCATGTGGATGGCGTCACACTATCGCTGTCTCCTCCTCTGGGAATCTGTACACCTATGGGTGGAGCAAATATGGTCAACTAGGACATGGAGATTTTGAGGATCACCTCAGTCCACATTTGTTGGAAGCACTTAAAGATAGCTGTATATCTCAGGTTCTTAATTCTTTCCTAACAGCATACAATTCTCTTTGATCATATGTTCTGTTAATTAGTTGACAACTTGGTAACTCCTTTTCTCTGTCACAAAATACAGCATGTTAACACTATGTTTTGCTCCACAGAAATCTCAATCCATTTAGCATTCTACCTTCTACTTCTGCAGTTTTTATTTGTTTTTTAAGAATCAAAGATAATCAAACTTACTTACACTTACTAATTTGGATGTATTTTTGTTTTGCTTCAGATTTCAGGTGGTTGGAGACATACCATGGCACTCACGTCTGATGGAAGACTATATGGTTGGGGATGGAATAAGGTTCATAAATTCATTGTCAATCTTTAGTCCACCTATATGTCTGACTATCTGCTGCTTCATATGTCATCCATTATTTTTTAGCTTTTATTAGTCTACTGCTCTAATTAGAACCGAAGTGTTGGAACCCCTCTCTCTCATAGTAGAGTAGTTTCCATGACATTCCATTTTGGTACTTCCATGTAAGTACCACAGTAGCATAACCGTGAGTTATCTTCCATGCCATCTCTGAAAAGTCGAGAATATAATATCCTGTTTATAGCTGCAATTTCCTGTGCCACTTTTTTGAGAATTCTGCACTGCAAAATCAATAGGTTGGTTGCACACACTAGCGAGCCACATTTAAATGCTGATATATCAGGTTTAGTGTGAAAAATGTTGCAAAGATATAAAAATTCTCAAGTACAGGATAAAAGTGAAAAATCAAAATTGAAAGACATAAACATCAATAGCACTATTACTGAATGCTGCCAAGACTTAAAATAGCTTATACCCTTCATCAATGTAGGTGCCATCATTGCCTTAAATTGATACCAAACTTTTCGCATTTATCTTATTGAGACTGTATGTTCAAACCTTGAATTCATGCACTAGGAAGAATGGCATAAAACCAATCAGAAATTCAGGAGTTTAATGCTTGACTTTGTTTCTTGGTTCCTAGATTGAGACACGAAGTACTGTGAGATTAACCCTTGTAGAAAGTTTGTATCTACACGATGAGTACCATAGTTAGCTGTTCTTGTAACTTAGACTAATCTTTAATTATATTCTGATTGGCATGATGTGTGCATTTAGAAATTGCCCTTTTTGTTTGTTTTCGGCTGTTGTACTTACAAAATGGTTCTTATGTAGTTTGGACAACTTGGTGTTGGTGATAATGATGATCACTGCTCTCCTGTACAAGTTAAACTTCCAGAGGAACAGGTACATCACTATCTTATAATTTTGAATATATACATATTCTTTTGCAATGTTTTGACAAATTCGTAGCAGAAAAGACTTTGCTGATGCTATGCTGGTTCCTTATTAATCAGGATAAGAATCATAAGCTGTAATTTCAGCTTGAAGGCAATTATGCAACATGTCATGTAATATTTCTGTTCAATTTAATTGCAGAAAGTGAAGCAAATCTCCTGTGGATGGAGGCACACCCTTGCCCTTACAGAAAGAGGAAATGTTTTCTCTTGGGGCAGAGGCACAAGTGGACAGCTTGGCCACGGGGATATTCTTGACCGGTAAATGCATTTGTGACTCACCAATATTTTGGAACTGTTAATGCTGATCACTAGTCTTTCCTTAATATCCAATCTTGAACAGACCAAAATATTTTACCTTCTGCTGCATTGCGCCATTGCCACAACCAATGTGCTCGACTAGGATGCTCATTTTCTTTTTATTATTTGCGTGCTTATTATTGTACAAAAAGTTATTTATTCTAAGATAGTGGACCACAATTCATACGAAATCTGGCATTATGAGTTTCGGTTCTAATATTATTCAAGGAATACTCCCAAGATGATAGAGGTTATAAGCAAGGATGGACTAGGTTGCAAGCAGATAGAATCCTCCAAAGTGGCACCTTCATCAGGTTAGATTGATAGCTTCATGTAGTGCCACTTCTCGTACATGATGATGATTATATATGGATGATCCTAGTGCCAGAAGTAAGTTCATGGTGCTTTCTTGTGTTTCACAGGCAAAATCTGGGTTTCACCATCTGAAAGATATGCCATTGTTCCTGATGAGACTGTAAGTTTGGAGCATCTTTAAAAGAAAATTGATACATTGCCAGTGACATTCCCATTCAGAAACTCTTATTTGATTAGTTAAAAGATGCTATGATTTCTTTACAGGCTGCAAAGCCTTCGACAAATTCAACGAGGGGCAACGGGAACGACACGAGTGTACCCGACACTGATGTCAAGCGGATGCGAGTCTAGGATAGCTTTTCGGTCTGTGAATTATTATTATGCAGATACATAATTTTCCTTGGGATATTATTTGCATGAAACTCTAATTTTCAGGAACATTGTAAATCCGTATGTGTGCCCATCCATACATGATTGCATTATTCAGTCTCTCTCTCTCATTTGTTGTCATTTTTGGATTTTTTTAGCAGTTTAGTTTCGTCCATTGGATTTGCCAACTTCAACTTATGATATGAATTAAAATAATTCATCCGAAGCTCGGCCCTCAATTTTTTTCACCCACATGACTAGTCATGTGTATCTAATGAATATACAAGTATCTATTTTAGTTAGTGATTTAGATCAAATGAAATTGATTTTAGTTAGTGATTTAGATCAAATGAAATTGAATACATGTAGGTTGTGATATGGACATGATAAAAGAGCGCAAAAGATTATGTAGACGTATCACTGAAATTGGAAAAAGTACATCCAAGCTTAATGAGCTCTAATATTTTTTTCTTGACGTCTCGCACTGCTAAAGCTCACGGAAGCTGATGTGTTGGGAGAAAATGTGCAACATTAGCACACGAAAATAACAACAAAGACGTCCACGTGAAATCCATCCATCTGTAAAAGAAGTATGATTTCTTTTTACATAGAAATAACCTAAGATATGTGTAAGCAGAATATAATTGTCAACAAAGCTACTCTCAACAACATTATACACCACAGAATAACCAGCTTGGACAATAATCAAACCCATAAATGTATGTCTTCCTTTATTCCACACCTGCCAGTCTCTTTTAGCCTGATAAAGGGACTGCACAAAACCTGCTCTAGGGAAACCACTTAGCGGGTTCTTCGACTGCTGGGTAGCTTGGTTGACGGAGATGATTTCGCCTTTGCAAAGTCGACCAAGTCTTTGAAGAGCATGTCCTCGGGTTTGGCTTGCTGGGCTGATGGCGAAGAGTCTAGACCGCCCAAATGCTGCTGATCATGTTGTCGAAGGTCATTGAAGTCCTGCTGGTCTTCAGCTACAAATCCATCATAAGGTGATATCAAGTTTCCATCAGAATAACCATGCTTCTGCTGCTCAAAAAACTGCTGCCTTTGGCCGTATTTTGATGGGGGTGGTGGTATTACACCAGAAGGCTGCGGCAGTTCCCAAGGAGCCTTTGGAGGCTGCTCTTCGCTGGATTTTGCTGCTTGAATAGGCTCATCGTACCTGGGTGATCCAGATGACTTCAATGTTGGAGCTGATTCAGAAGAGCCAAGGGAGCGTGGAGCAAGAGTAGGTGGCAAAGGTGTGCCAAGTGGTGCATCCAGTTGTTGTTCTGATCCGAAAACATCACCACTTAGATAGTCGACTGTGTTTGCCTCTGTACCGATTGGCCTCGATGGTGGGGGTGGAGGAAGAAATGGGCTTGGGTTTTTGACATCAGAAGCCTTCCTGCTCTGCCCTGTCGCAGTATCCCTTGAGGTCCTGTAGCAATGTCCAAATATGGCATGATCTTAGTTAGGTAAGCATGCCCATTTGAAGCGAATTCACTACCATTCGTAGAATGGTAACTGATACATACTTCTGCTAATGAGTTATGTCCTAACTCCTAACACTGCCAAAAGAATACAATGCTGGGGAATTTTTGATGCTATGAACTGCACATGTTTCCAAGGTTGTCCAGTGAGATTTTAAGAAGCAGCTAATACAAAAGACCCCATAATATTAGATGCAGCGAATATTGCAGTTAAGAGATCCATTTAATGTGTGAGAGAAACAAAATTCATTTATCCATCTACTTAAAAGGACATCATTGTCTTCCTTATTATGGCAGAAGATTTTCCAAAAACTGAAAGCAACAAATGTGAACAATTGGCATAGCATTTCCATTCTTTAAAATAAGCCAAATACCACTAACATGGGCTACATAATATGAGAAGACTAAAAGCTGCTCCAGAAGAGATATGTTACTAAAACGCCTGTCCTAAAAGGATTATATAGCTCAACTCAACTGCAGGAACATGTCAATAATCTCATTGCCTAATCACAAGCAGTTGACAAGTGACTCATGCTAAAATGTGGGAGAGAACAGTTTGTCTCAAGCCATCCCAGTTCACCTATATTAATAATATAGGTGTATTTGTATTAATAATATAAGGTGCAACACCAATGCCACAGTTCATTTGAGACAAAAGAATGTAAAACACA
This sequence comes from Musa itinerans, assembly GCA_001649415.1. Taxonomy (NCBI): domain Eukaryota; kingdom Viridiplantae; phylum Streptophyta; class Magnoliopsida; order Zingiberales; family Musaceae; genus Musa; species Musa itinerans. The sequence continues at coordinate 238,638 of LVTN01000127.1, read as the reverse complement.
AGTTGTCTCAAGCCCTCACAAGGTCTAGTGCTTATCCCAATTTTGGTGATTCACAATTAGAGATATTTTCTTTAGGCGCAATTTTAATCCAACCACATAAGAGATTAATCAGTCAAATGCATCATTAAAAAAAAATTCAAGTCATGAATTCATAATCTCATTAACATTTAAGCTCATGACTTGCGATCAGATAGCCTCGAGTTTGTTTAATTTGATTACTATTGAGATATTAAGTTGTTGACCAGACATAAAAATGGGATACTAAGGTGAGATCTTACAAGTCTATATTAAGTTGCAGTTTTGTGAATTTGACCATTGGCTAATTTGGCTTTGCTTTAAAATTTGAACTTCCTTGCAGATCTTCAACAAACACTAAGATGCACAAGCTAGAAATTTAATCCAATTTGCTTGAAGAAACAACTACATTTCCATCATTGGGCTCATGAAAACAGTTTGAATGAGTCTCAACATGCGAGAATTAAGCAAGTATCATCATAGGCCTGCAAAGATTTGCTTTTGCAATATGGAGATATGTCAAAGCTTTGTAGCACAATCAGTCTCCAAAGCCACGCCAGTGGGTGCACCTCTTTGTTAGTTGGCACAGGCCAAGATTTGGACCTATGATGTGGGCATGTGTCAGTCTACGTCTATCGACTTGACTGTCTTTTGGCTTGAGATGAAAGTTCCAACAAATCTTCTAATAAGGATCATGAGTGAAAAATACATTAAGAAAAAACATATTCAGCCAACTTCTCACACTAACTCCTAAAGTTGAAGAGACAAAATAAATCATGAATACTAACAGCTATCAGAGAAACATAATATCCCCTTAGCATAGGTGTCTCACCCATACACCATGCTTTACTTCCATAACTAACATGAAATTACTCAGAAAAATAGGCATAAAAAGAAAATGGAGTAGCCTCATGCAAATAAAGTACCTGAGAGACAAATGGGAGAAATCATCCTCAAGCTCATCATCTTCATGGTTTACATTATTAACAATAGGTGCAGCTGAAGCAAGTGGGGCTCCACCACTTGGAGCAGTTCCCTTTAAGATATCATCATGCCGTTGCAGTATGCGCTGAAGGTCATCATTCAAAGCTAGACCCTGACAAAGAAGCTCTTCATCTCTGTTACAAAGAAAAATGCAAAATAAAAAGAAAGAATCAGCATATAAGATTTCAACTCCATGATACTTCACAGCACAAAGGAAATCTAGACCATACCCAGTATTATTTACAAGATGCATGACACGTTTTTTATAAGAATGGCACTGCTCGACCAGATCAACAATAATTTCTTGCTTTAAGCCCTGTCATGTGAGGCACAATTAGCTAAGACATAAAAAATGTCTAAATCAAGGGTGTATTGATCTATAATGCCCTTGTATGAAACCTCATAGTAGTAGAGGCAAAAAATTAAGATGTCATGACAAAAGTAGGATATATTTGAAAGACACTTGTAGTCTACAACTTATCTGACACTGTTAATTATATGCTAGAAGCATCAGATACATGTTTGATATGCAACAATTCAAAACAAAGATGCAAAATACTCATTTTACTTGAAAAGGAAGTTGTAACTTAAGTTACAAGGAAGTTACATAAGTGGTGTAACACGATTGTCAAATTTGCTGCAAAAAGTCTGTTATGTGCAGAGGTCGATTACATAATAGAGGATCTTCTTTTCTTTTTTGATAATTAGTGATGAAGATAAAACATTTTTGGCAATCACATACCATAACCAATAATCAACATTCTGTATTGCTACTGAAATAGAAAAGAACATGGGAAATGAACCTTCATTAAAATCATTAAAAAAAGAAATAAATATGCATGATATTCTACATAAAAATCTCATTTCAGAAATAGCTATTCATCCAAACATATTAATAAACAATTCCTACAAACCATTATAAACATGTTTTCTAGTTTCTAATAGCACTTTCCTTTTCCAAAATTACAAAAGACTGGACAGGAAATGGAAGTGCTTACAGCATATCCAATATAAATTCAGTTCTTTTCGAAATTTTGTTTGAATTGTTTGAATTACTATACTCATACATAATTCTAAGTTCCCTTGACCATTTGCAAACTGTAGCCTTAACTCCTCAGACATGATGAATTAGAGATGCTCTTGCTATAGCTCCAATTAAAGTTTGAAAGGACTCACTTTTCTGACACTCGAACACAACAGATTCTCTTTTCCACTAATTCTTCACTGGACAGATTAATGAAACTTCACTAACTCTAAAAGTTCCCATAATTCATTCAGCATAATAAATGACTGTAAACCATCCACCACTCACCCGTCTCTTGGCTTTCTAGTCTCAGTTATGCAAATTTAACCCAGAGTTTCTTATTAAAAAGGAATGATCTAACAGCATACATGCTGAAATGCAGAAAAATGAGGGTCAATGGCATTGTAAGTGAACAAGTGGAACTAAGCTTCCAAGTTCTGCAATACGAGAAGTGCATAAGTAGGAGGGGTCTATGCCATTTCATGTTCCAAACAAATAGGAAATGGTTCGGTTGAGAATGAAACCCTTTATCAAAAACAATATTGGAAAGTTTCTACCTCTCTGTTATTGGGATCCAATGCATTGAGAATCTCAGATAACACATCTACTATCCCTCGAGCACTCTGAATATCTTGCAAGCTGCATTAAGACAATAGATTGCTCTTAGAATGTGAATTCCTCAAAAATTCTATGTTTATAAATATGTGGAAGGTAATCAAAAGTATTCAGTATACCTGTGTATTAAAGGTTAATGAATAATAATTTATGCTTCATGCACAAAGTTTCAAGCAGAATAAAAAAAATTAATAAAAACATCACAGTCTCGGCTATTTTCAGCAGGTATAATTCATTATCTAATTAGCCAGCACGTACATATCCTTGTATTTGCATTCAACAATCTGAACCTTACTTTTTACAAAAAGATCTCACTAATATTACCTCCTCCTAATTCCAACAACAACAAAACCGACACAGCTATAATTCCTAACCATTTGGGAATGACCACATGGATCTCTCCCTCCCAGCCATTGAGCTCTACCACAATAATATAAGTCAAACCATGGCCTCCTCAAATTCTTTTTTTAATTGTTTCTGACAAGTTCTTTTTAGATATTCCTCTAGCTCTCTTGGAACAATTAGTCAGCATTTACAAGTCATATTTATACAATTTACAAACCATCATAAATGATCTTCACTTATAAAATTTGAGAGAGAGCAGAGACAAAATGAGATCGAGAAAGAGAGGAAGTGAGAGAGTGAGGGCTGATTTGAAGATTCTGGGGTCTATTTATAAAGCTTCCAAAAGCCGTCTAACAGCTATCAAATAGCTAGTTGGGTAGCATCACTTCCAAGGTTACCACATGCTACAGTGTCTGGTACCAGTCAACCATGCATACTGGTCCTATATTGACTGGTATACCCTACTCTAAGTCTAAGTCGCTGTCAGAGTGGTGAATATTGCCCGTACCAAACTGTACCAGGCGGTATCGTATGCCTTGGTTGAGACAATGAATTATAAAGTCAATAGTGTTTAGCAATATCCCTGTCACGTCCAAACAGTATAAAAGATTAATGACAAAAGGAACGTAGCAAAGTCATTACCACTAAAACAAAGAGGTGCATAAGATTTAAACAGATCAAACATTAATATTTGCATAACAGAAAAATCTGAAGTAGTAACCTGAGAGCAGAAACATCAGACTGAAGGGAAGCTTCTAAAGCAGCATCTTCATATGCTGATGTGGCAGGTTGATATGCTACAGGGTGCGTTTGTGGAGGGGTAAATAGTGGCACAGTGTTTTCTGTTCGGGGTGGGAACTCAACTCCAGCAGCCTGTAAAACAAAATGAACAAATTCTTCCAATATAACTGTAAGGCCAAAATATTTAGCTGCCCCTGTAAATATGCAAGGAAGAAAACACAAAATAACCCAATCATGGTTTACATGAATATTTGCTAGCAAATGGGATGACAAAACACATAAATAAGATGCCTATAAAAGGAAACAGTAAATTTTTTTTATTGCAAAAACATATGGGTTGTCAATACGCAGAAGAAATCTAGGAAATAACCAACCTAATAATACGGAAAGCCTGAAACATGCTAAGCATGTGCATTTACCGATATATTAGTTCTAGTGGCCCAGATTAGCACAAAAAATGCATTCTTTATGTTGGTGAAAAACACATCAATAAAATGTCAGATAACTGGTACTGACAAAAGAATTAGAACCTTATGATCATTTTATCCCATTGTAATATATTACATCAAGATAAGAACTAGCAATCAATCTTATTGTTAAAGAACAGAGAATTATTAAAAATCATTTGGATGTTTTGACTAGCACTTTGCTTAATTCCCTCATGATCTTTGGCAAATGAAAGAGATATTAAAGCGAAGGATAACGAACAACTCATACAACCGCATATGGAATGGTTGCCACTTTAACTAGGACAAGCAAAAAAATAACCAGGTGCACAGCAAAAAGATGCAAACCCTAAGTTCTTGGTATGCAGCATAATATTGGGGATGTTTTCCTCCTGCTCTCCCAAAAGCATCTTGCCAAGCATCTATCAGAATTAAAATCTTTTCTCTCACATTCAAATCTGGCTGCAAACATGATTCAGGAGACAGGTATTATGCATGATGTTAAGGAACAAATATTGAGATGTCAAACACAATTGATAAGAGGTGCTACAGATTTGGTACTTACCTTTTTCTTCACTATTTTAACCATTTCATGTAAAATATCCCGCTCAACAATCTGATGGTGAATATTGTCTCCGCAATTTTTGCTTAGAGTCTCTAGCACCTAGTTAGCATTTTTTAGTAAAATAAGATTACTACTGGAGACAGAATATCAACTAAAACATACATATATCTTTTTTGGGAGAAAGCCAACTAAACCAAAAAAAGAAAAACGATCTCTCAAATAGCTTAGTTGAATCTGTTATTTGTGACAGTAAGGTAGAATGAGCAACAACACTTGTTTATATAAACTTCAGAATCCATTTTACCATCTGTCTTTATATAGATTACACACATATACTAGACATCATTATCACACAGTGTTGCTAGAGAAAAGCATATTAAGTGCATAACTAGAGTATAAAATCATATTTGTGGACAATAAAGAACTTCATGTGATCTAGGAGTATTTATTGCATACACATGGTCAAGTGTCCATTTAAACTTAAACTAATTTCTGTAGGTTGAAGTTGACAGCATCCTGGTGTATATACTTAAAACTTAGAAGTATTTAAGGCCTGCTACTGCAACAAAATAATATGAATACGAAAATACTTATGCATTACTTCTAAGGAAGAAAAGAAAATTGTTAAAAATTAAAATTTTACTATATTTCAATCAAAATAACCATCATAATTGTAAATTGGAACTCAATAAATACTTAAACATAATATCAACAATTGAATATTAAACTTTTCAAGAAATAACAATTTCTAACTGGAGGAGAATATGCACTTACAAAAAGTGCTAGAAGTTGAATTTTTGGGTTCTTGCTTCCAAGACGCTTCTTAAGTACTTTCAGTGCATCCTTTGCTTGTCTGTTCATCAGAAGACAGATTCATAGAAGAAGCTTTAGTAATATCAGTAACTTACAGGTATGAACCAACTAACATTCTTTAGAACAACAAAAGTATAGCACATTGAAATCAGAAACCTCAACAGACCATCAGAAGGGAGATTCATAGAAGAATCTTTATAAAGGAAAATATCAATTACTTATTAGCATGATCCTAACATTTTTTAGAACAACAAATGTAACACCTCGATTAATCCCACATCGAAAGTGGACAAGGCTAAGATTAACTTATAAAGGTCTAATAAGTGTACTATTATCAATTTCAGCTTAAGCATTTTGGCCAGTGATTTAAATCAAATGAAGTTGATGGGCCAGTTAACCCATCAAGCCCGGGTCACCACATTTGGTATCAGAGCCGACCTAATATTTGGGCATTGTGAGGGAGCTCGAGTATGATAGGGCTACCCATGGATGGAGTCAAAGGACTAGTCATGACATGAGGCCACCACTGGGTTATGCTTCACATGCACCATGCTAGGATTTAATTTGGGTTATGCTAGGCCTGGACGAGGATGTCAAATCCCTGAGTGGAAAAAATTATAACACCTTGATTAGTCTCACATCAGAAGTGAGAAAGACTAAGATTGGCTTATAAAGATTTGATAAGTGTACTACTATCAACTTTAACTTAAACATTTTGACCAAAGGTCGTGACAACAAAAATAAAGCACACTAGAAAAAGATATTTCTCTAAAAAATTGGTTAAGCAGAATTGGCTGCCTCTCTAAGAAGGTTACTCGCATCGTAGAAATGGTCAGTTGCCTCATTGTTTGCGGTGATAAAGCAATAAGTATGGTGACAAATCTATAGCCTTCAGGATGCAACGCCTTCATCAAGTCATTGAGGTGATGGAATTATATATTAAAGGGAAAATAGAGTACAATCTAAAGTTCAGACATTGATTTGGATGTATACATTTAATATTTAATATCATGTCCATTAAGCTCATGTATCTTCTTTTATATATTTATGATTTATCATCTATAAGGAGTGAAACTTTTTTTTTCTTGGAACTTAAGGTGCTTGGATAAGGGCAATCCAGAATTAGCAGATAGAAAAAGTCAAACGTACATTTCAAATAAAACCAATGTGTGTTCAGGCAATTTATGTAAGAGAAATATATGTCCAAAAACTAGTGCATTCAGGCATTGATTTGGATGTATACATTTAATATTTATTATCATGTCCTTAGGCTCATATATCTGCTCTTATATATTTATTATTCATCATCTATAAGGAGTGAAACTTTTTCTTTTTTCTTGGAACTCAACGTACTTAGATAAGAGCAATCCAGAATTAGCAGCTAGATAAAGTCAAACGTCCATTTCAAATAAAACCAATGTGTGCTCAGGCAATTTATGTAAGAGAAATATATGCCCATAAACTAATGCATTCGGACTCCCAATACTGGCGAGGTCATGCCAGTTCCATCACAAAAGGCGTGGGTATTCCTAAAGTTTGGAAAAGGTAGACCGTTGGATGCGTTAGCAGTGGAACTTCAAAGTTGCTCATCCATCTGATTAGGTACTCCCAACAAAAACTGAAACTTTATGCCGAATCAACCAATGTAAACCCCCCTAAAAGCTAGTTCTACCAAAGGGAAAGAACAAGCCAAGAACCTTACCCAGGATCCATATTGATAATGTCGCACAACTCGATGTTGATCGCCCAATCCGGGCCGATCAACATATCGCTCGTCGCCCGTTCCGCACACGCCGCAGCCGCAGCCATCACGAAAAGGCCTGCAAATCGAACCCAATATGAACACCGAGAACCACAAATTTTACCATCATATCCAAATCGACCACCCAGAACCCTCAAAATCCTCTTTTGTTTTTTTCCTTCAAGAACATATGGACGCAATCAAAGCCAACATAAATCTAAAGAACCCACGGATCGATAGCATGACACAAACAGACAGGATCCCAGAGGCAAAGGGTTTACCTTGACGACGAAGGAGAGGGAGACGGGAAGAGAGAAGGGCGAAGAAAGGTCCGTCTTTTGGATTCTTATCTTGGGGAGGAATTATAAAGACAAACAGAGAGAGAGAAGGATTTGACCATCAAGGAGCCGACTTCAATAAAAAAATAAAGGAAGTGAAAGGAAGGAGTCGTCGGGGTTGAGGAGAAGATCCCAAACACGGACTTTGATTGATTGCTTAGCTTCTGCGTGTTTGTTGATTCTGCAGTGGCGTGGTGGTCGTTCCGTCCACACACAGCGCAAAAGGTCAAAGCCACCAATTCTGATTGCGCGATCGACTGCTACAACCCAATTCGACCCTAATTGCATGCCTGAAACCCTAGTTTGATATTAAGGAATTATGCTATTATTAATTTGAGCTTAAATATTTTGAACCAAATAAATTTCGATGACTTTGACTTTGACTTTGACTTTCCCCACATGAAAGCGTGTTGTTGGAGCAACTAGAAACCGATTTGAGGGCTTGTGCAAAGCTTATGCTTCCTTGAAAGTGTTAAATCATATATTTCGGCACTTCCATGTCATTTTAGGTTTTTAGAGATTCGTAATCATCTAATTAAAATTTTAACATATATCAGGTCATCATCTCGGATCATATATTTGTTTCTCTTTCTTAATATTTTTATATAACATCTTTATACTGTTTTATAATATTTTTTATAATTAATTAAAATTATTATCATACTTTTGTTTTATGTTATCGTGTGTTTTTGGTATCGTTAAAAATATTATAACACAATGTAAAAATACTATAATTGGATTAGTTGAATCTATCCATAGAAAAATATAAGAAAAGAAGCACATATGACTAGTGTGAATCAGGAATATTTTAGATATTAAGTAAAATAATGTTGTTAGGGAATTTTAGAAATGGGGGCAAAAGTTCAAAAAGATTTTTTTTTTCAAATATTATATATATATATATATATATATATATATGACTGTCAGAACGATGAATTGATTGTTGTGATGATGCAATGATGAAGAATATGAAGCATTTTATTATGTTTGTTTTCTGAATAATTATATATATATATATAATATGTGTGCATCATTTCACATCGGGGATGTAGCTCATATATATATGTATGTATATATATATATGTATATATATATATATATGTATGTATATATATATATATGTATATATATATATACACTCTCTCCTATACAATTGCCTTCTTAAACACTACTTAATTGTAAGCACACCTGCCGCAGTTCTCATGCCGGATAATGATACAAATGCATAGGCAAAGATGCATTCTGCTGCTATGTTATGAAACAATCCTCTGATCATAGAATAGTAGCAAGCAATCCCAGACTCAAAGCAGAGATGGAGATGGGTTTCCATGGCTGAAGGAAGAAACACCTCGTTGTTCTCCTGCAAAACGGTGGAACATGTTTAAAGAGTATGTTGTATGATGGGAAGCAGCTGATCACAGATTGACTGCTTACATATATATATATATATATAGTCTTAGATCTTAATCTTTCTTGTTATATGCAGATTACTCTGCATCAGTGAATCCGCAACCCTTTTCTTGTTATAGTCTTACCGCTCATCTCCGCTCTGATAAAATGAGAGAATATTGAATGAAAATGTAAAGGTATAGAGAAAAGCACATTTAATTAGTTAGTATCACATGAAGTGTATTTATACATAGTGAAAAAGAAGATTTCTTTAACTAAGCAGAGAGATTTCCTCATGCAGTTGAGGAAATCTCATCTGCTATACAGTTAAGGAAATCTCTTTGTTATTTGTTATTACGCTCATAATGCCAAGATCTAAACCTTCATCTTCATAGGATATTCTCGTGCTACGAACCAACAACTCAAAAAGTCTTTAACTCAAAAAGTCTTTATTTCACGTCGATGCCTCTCCACCACCTATACCAATAACACAACTTCATCCTCTCCCGAGACCAGCGAACCTACCATAATTACTAGCCATATGTGAGAGGTGAGAGGTGGGTGACTGTGGTGGCTTGAGTTCGTGCACGCAGTGGCGATCCACGTGGTGCTGTGCATGGCGCGGTTGTACGTATATGCGAAGGAGAGTGCGCCAGACTGTTGAGTCCTAACGTGCAAACTGTTGAGGGCACAGGCGTTCTCTTTGTTCTTCTCAAGTCCGCCGACTGATGGTAGATCAGCGAAAACTATCGCAGTGAGGAAGATGAGGATTGGCCACGGAGCCTCTTGGAAATGTAGCTGCAGTGGCGTTGGTCGCTGGTCGAATGCAGGCAAGGACAAAGCTTCGCTTTTCTCACTACTCTGATATCATGATAAAATGAGAGAATGAAGAATGAAATTATAAAGATAAAGAGAAAAACACATTCAATTAGTATGACATGAAGTCATTTATACATGAAAGAGAAGAGAAGATTTCTTTGAGAAATCTCATCAGTCGAAGAAGAAATCTGTCTGTTATCACCCTCCACCGGTCTTTCTCTATCTTTGGCCTCGTTGACTCCACCATGTCCCTCGGCGTGAGTTCGTAAGCAGAGTCCAGCATGCCATGCGACATACCGAGTGCCATGACTGTGGGAGATAGGAACGAGAAGAGGTGGAGAAGCAAATGCCTGTGTAAAATCTGCTACATCGTGTGATTCATATGCCGCCTGGATTACTGCCAGGTGGGGTTGATGGTTCGCTAGAAAGTCAAGGCTCCTAAATAAATTCAAATACAGGTGGAATTATTGCAGAATGTTGTTTCTCCAACGAAGACCAACAAGTCTTCTATCTTCGTCAAAGATCTCTCATCTTTTTCTTGGCTATGGTTGTCTCGTAGCATCACAGCGACCGGTTTGCTTGGATCTCTGGCAATGTCGGTCTTCTATCTTCTCAGATCGGGTCTTGTATAGGGTGGCATTTCAAATCTACAGTGTATCAGAAAGGTGAGCTCATCGATCCATTCGAGAGCCAACATATATACTGTTCTTCTTAGCGTGTAGGCTCTCGATAATGACAAAGAGAAACGACCTCAGCTTGTTGTCTGAACTGTGTATATACGCGACATCCCCACCGTTTAGAACACAGCAAGTCATTTTCCGATACGATGGACCGAAGGATGACTTCAGAGACACGGAAAGCATGATTGGAGCCTCCACCACGCTCAGATAGATGCCTCGAAGTCCAACGTATCTTGGCGATTATAGATTAATTATAATAACATATATCAGGTTAGGTATTAATTTAATTTAAAATCTCTTTATATTCACTAACATGTGATTTATGTTTTTGGTCCTCTATTTTAATTTCTCTTTATACATGAATATTTTCTAAATTTTTTTCTTATTCGCAACCTTAGCTAAGTAGGAGTACTATTAACTTATCCACTATTTCAATCACTTTAGTTTAAGTACTATTCATAAATTAATTAATAAGATCATTTAGTTCCACGGTTAAGGAATATGAGAATCAATGACTCATAAATCCGTAAATTAATGATCGACCAATCAAATTATCCCTTATCATTAGTCAAACTAATAATATATATCAAGTTAGCCATTAATTTATTTTATTATTAAATTATAAAGTAGATTTAAATGTATTGTTTGATGAAAAATTAATTCTATGAGTCTTCTTTCTTAATATCTCTTAAACACTTGGATGCTATCTACTGCTACGTAAGATGATTGCTTAGCATACTGAAGTATCAAAGGAGACCCTCTTGTTCCCATACTGCAATCATCATTCATTGGGTTCCATCACCTTTTCCTTGTTAATACGAACTGTTCGATCACAATCATATCACTTTCCTCTCTTTCTCTCTCTCTCTCCCTCGATGGTTTTCAAGTGACACTTTGCGTGCCTTTCTCAGAGGAAAAGTCCATTTGACAAGATGTTGCGATCTCGTTCGTGGAACACTATTGTATATTCCGTAGCACATTGATAGCTATTATCTAAAGGAAAACCAAGATCTATTAATTAGCAGCCACCTCGAAGCACTCTCCACCGCTCTATCTCTCGCACCATAGATGTATATGGAGCTTCCACTCCACGGATGATCAGTCTTCTCCCTTGACGCTGTTGTTCTACCAGAGCATGGGAGAAGGAAGCAGCCTACCACCTGGTTTCCAGTTCTTCCCCTCCGACGAAGAGCTCGTCCTCCACTTCCTCCACCGCAAAGCCGCGCTGCTGCCGTGCCATCCCGACATCATCCCCACCATCGACCTCCACCACTGCGATCCGTGGGACCTCGCCGGTCAGCAACCTGGCCCGGATACTTACTAGCTTCGTTTCATGTTGTTGCGTGCATGCGATATAAGACGTATGTACTGTGTGTGTCTTCGAAGGTAAAGCTCTTCAAGGAGGAAACCGCCACTGGTACTTCTTCACCCACACAACCCAGAGCAGAGCGACAGCTACTGGCTACTGGCACGCCGTCGGCACCGATCACGAGACGATAGCTAGCAGTTGCGTGGACGTCGGGGTGAAGAAGACCCTCAGATACTACCTGGGCGAAGCACCTGAGGGCGTCAAAACCAATTGGTTGATGCACGAGTACCATCTACTGGATGACGGTGTTCTTCACAGCACCGGCGACGGCGGCACAAGGAAGAAAGTAAGTGATTCAGCTCAGGCAATGCAAGAACCGCGTCTCGTACACTCAACGACGACGATCACTGTGCAGGAATCAAACAGATGGGTCGTGTGCCGAGTCTACGAGTCGACCGGCGGCTCGCAGTCGAGCTTCCACGACGACGGCGGCTCGGAGCTCTCGTGCATGGACGAGGTGTTCTTGTCCTTGGATGACATTGATGATATAAGCTTGCCAAACTGAGGACTTGTCATACTTCTATGGAGCTATTTGTTTGATCACCTTCTTTAACGTGTATATAATGAATGATCTCAGTGGCTTTTGTTCTGCCACAAAGCAAGGTGCTTGCTTTTGTTCTCTCTTTCTCTTTCTTGGATGGGTGGAGGATACACAAGCATTAGGTCATCTGTGTCGTCAATGGGATAAGCCTAAAATAGTAGATGGAAGTGGAGCTTGGTGCTTGGACCACCAAGCTTGCAAGATTGAGATGTTTTCATCTGTCTCATACCATATGATACTGATGGAGCCTTAATTTCAACTTAATTGCTTGCCAACCAATAATTATTGCCTGCCAAGAATTTGCATTTTCTAGTGAGGACTTCACAGAAAATTTCTTCTTCCTTCAACATATAAATCTTAGTATATCCTACAACATAATTCACATCTAATCAAGAGAATAAAAAGCAAAAGAAACTTAATATATACATTGATAATGTCTATATTTTCTTGAAGACTTTATTGTTTACGATAGTGTCTAAAGTGACACACAATTCACTTCAATGATAGAGATGTGTGCCAAGATCCACAATTTTGGCACTCATATCATTCTCATGAACTGCCCCTGTCATCTTTGCTTGATGATCGAGTAACAATTGAGCTCTACCACTCATTCCCCCCCCACCACCACCTTCACCTTCCTCTAAAGAAGTCAGTGATGCATGTGAAGATTTGGGCATGTGGCCATGTAGAAACACTTGGTTGTTTGTTGGATGGATAGGTCATCTTCAACTTTGCTTGGAAACCCATTAAGTTGTGGTGTGGTTAGGCTTTGTGCCACGACAAAAACATGGTCCTAACTTGATGCACTTTGTTTGTTTACGTATGTATTTTGATCTTTTGTATTGTGCATGAGGAGCTATTGGTTGATAATGACCAAAGTGGGGCTCTTCCAATGTCTTAGAAATGCATCTTCTACTCTTTTGGAGCTTAGCTAACTAATGATGCTTATGATGTGGGTTAAGGAGGCATGAATGAGCTTCCTTCAAAAGAATCCTATGGATAGGCTCATCATTAAAGGTTGGGGGTTACTCCTAAGTGTGATTTGGATTCCCACCTAATTTACCCATAATGTCACAAACCTCTTTTCCTTGATATGTAGTTGCTCTAAGAAACGAGACTCAATTTGCCACATCAGCCCTACACCGAGCTAATAAGCGATCGACATGTGTCGTCGGGAGTTTGCTTTTGTTAAAATCATAAATCTTACCCCTACAAATAAAGGATTATTTACTAACTTAAATATGAGTTAAACCTTGATGAGAGCTTCTAATATCCAAATCAAGAACATGACACTAAATGAGGCAAAAATCCAGCAATGATCTATAAATGCTTTTTTGTAGATGTTTGAAAATTGCACCCTCTAATTGCAATTCCTTTGGTGCCTCTTTTGAAAGTGTTGTTCTTTGTTATTCATATCTCAAATCGGATGAACCCAATTGAATTTGCCTCCCATCCTTTTCTGGTGTTCAGCATCAAATATTACTCTTTTAATATGTTCCATTATTATTATAATAACACGAGATCAAAGTTGATTTCTTTTTATATACAAAAGATAAGTAGTGAGGATGAGATTTGATGATGATAACATGTTGATGGATCAGTTTGGCCCATTTTATTCATTACCAACGATAGACAAGTCGATAATTTTAATCATAGACTTAGTTGTAGAGTGTTGAAGTAGAGAAGACCTCCATAAAGATCAACAATCAAAACACAAACCAAAAAATAATCGACATAAGATTTGTGTTGTTCCACATTTTTACTTGTGTTCACCATCTAAATCTAAAGAAGTATGTAATATATGATAGTAGATAAGATTTCCTCAACTATATGAGAAAATCTCTCTATTATGTTGAGCAAAATCCTCCCTCCTAACCTGTATAAATAGGAGAGGGATATGTGAATACAATCATGCTTAATTTCTTCTCTATCTCTTTTCTAACATGGTATCAGAGCATTGCTATTGATTTCCTCCTCGGCGACAGCACTAGCTCTGGGACACAAACGAACGGCGCATCGAGACTTGGATTCGGAGCCAGCGCTAACGAGCACCATCTTGGCTCTGCTCATCCACTCCTCTTCTTTGCCAGCCTATTGCTCCCTCTTCTACTTTGCTGCCTACAGCAAACACTCTCCGCCACCGCCACGCAAGGAGAGAAACATTCTCCCACTACCTCCTCAATGGTGGTGTCTTTCTCCTCAATAGCGGTGTCCTCTCCATCGATGAACAGCATGAGGGGTGGTATCTTCCTCGCTTAACGGTGGTCGCTGTGTCTTCCTCCTTCGTCGTCGCAGCCTCTAAAATCCCAAGGACGCCAAGACATCTTCCGCAGTCGCTTCTTGGCCCGCAGTAGTCGATTCCTTCTATCGCAGTCGCTACATCTTGCTTCCTCATCTGTCGCTGCCACATCCCTCTACATTGAGGCTAATGGAGCTCTCCCTCTATATGCCTAATCGTTGCAGATTTCTTGCAAAATTTTCTCCCGCTGAAGCTTTCTTGAGCACCGCTACAGATTTTGCTACAGCTTCCTCATCTGCTGCAGCTTTCGCAACAGCATCAGCCGCCACAGCTGCAGCAGCAACATCGCTGTTGCCTCCTCATCACTGCAGATTACTCATCTGCTACAGCTTCTGTAGCAGCAACATCGCTGCAGCTCCCTCCTAATCGCTGCAGCCTCCTAATCGCTACAGCTTCTGCAACTGCTGCATCACTACAGATTTCTCCCGCTGCAGTTTTCGTGAGCATTGCTGCAGCTTCCTCATCGCTGTAGCTTCTGCCGCAGCCGCTGCATCTCGCTTCTCTCTATCGCAGCAGTAGAGATCTGCAGCAGCAGCTACTCTTCTCACTCATTTCCTTTCCCATTTCCTCCATATTCCGTAAAGTACTGCTCTCCCATTTCCTCCACCTTTTCCTTCGGTTCCTATTTCTGTAGGGACTCATAGTTCTTCTCCTACATGGCTTATCTCCATCAATGCAACCACACTAATCCATTTCAAGTTATCAAAGGGTGGTAATTATGCGTCTTGGCGGGCTCAATTTTCTAATCTCTTATTTGGATATGACTTGCTAGGTTACGTTGACAGCTCCTTTAGTTATCCGCCAGCCATGCTCAACATCCTCGGAGAACCTAGTCCAGTATCTAATCCAGCTCACAAACTATGGCTGCGTCAAGATCGTCTCATCCTCCAAGCTATTCAGGCCTCAGTTGCTGGATTCGTCGCTCCATTGGTTTTTACATGTGTGACTACTACCAATGCGTAGTCTAAACTATAAACAACCTTGACGAATCATTCATGTACTCGCAAGCTCAGTCTTTTATCTAAGCTGATGGTGACCAAACAAGAGGGAAGTACTATCACTGACTATCTACAAAATATCAAAGTTATCATCGATGACTTGGTTTTGATAAGTCATTCCCTTTGTGACGAGGATATCATCATCCATACCCTAAATGGTCTTGGAGACAATTACAAGGGATTGGTGGCTGCAATTCGAGCATGCGACTCACCAGTCTCCTTTGAAGAACTCTATGACAAATTGACTGACTATGAGATGTACTTGAAGCGTGCAGACAAACTGCATGGACTGTCTATCACAGCTCAAGTCAGTTATAAGTCTAAGAGGAAGAACACTCGGTACCTTCCGAACATCACCAAAGGTATTCCTGATCCTATGGGTCCCATGCAACACTCCTCAGTATCCAAGGCATGTTTGCAAACTTCGAAAAGCCATTTATGGACTTCGTCAGGCTCCACGAGCTTGGTACATTGAACTTTGCTCTTTTCTGACTTCAATTGGCTTTCTCAACTCCAAATCTGATTCCTCGTTATTTTTGAGATAATACCATAGCGACACAATATATATTCTGGTCTATGTGAATGACATCATTGTCACATGCAACAACCCTGTAGCAATCCAAACATTCATCAAACAGTTGGTAGATCGATTCTCGCTCAAATATCTAGGACCTCTGAACTACTTTCTGGGTGTAGAGGCTACATTCACATCTTCTGGTCTCTTTCTGTCATAACGAAAGTACATTCAAGATTTATTATTCAAAACAGACATGCAGGATGCAAATGTGATTACAACTCCTCTATCTGCTAGTGGCTCTATCAAATTATCTGATGGAAGTCCTGCTACGGAACCCACTCAATACCAACAAATCGTTGGTTCCCTACAGTACTTAGCTCTCACCCGTCCTGACATCTCATTTGTAGTTAACAAATTATCACAATTTATACAGAGGCCGTCTACTATGCATTGATCTACGGTCAAAAGAGTCCTACGATATCTTAAGGGGACTCTCAATCATGGTGTCTTTCTTCGTAAATACTCTTCACTTCAGCTTCATGCCTTTACCGATATTGATTGGGCAAGCAACTTTGATGATCGAATATCCACATCGGGGTATATTGTCTTCCTTGGCATTAATCCAATCAGTTGGAGTTCTAAGAAGCAAATGACAGTTGCACGGTCTATAACTGAAGTTGAATACCGTGTCATCGCCACTGCCATTGCAAAACTCAATTGGGTCATAAATCTGCTCAAAGAACTCAACATCAACTCTACTCCTACAATATATTGTGACAATGTCGGAGCTACCTATATGTGCGCTAATCCGGTGTTCCACTTCCGCATGAAACATATTGCTATTGACTTCCATTTTGTGTAAGATCAAGTTATTCGCTGTCAACTACGAGTTTCTCATGTCTATTCGGCTGATCAGTTAGCCGACTCACTCACGAAGCCTCTCGCTCGTCACCTTTTTGTATTACATCGATTCAAAATTGACGTCCTTGATAGGAGCACCATCTTACGGGGCATGATAGTAGAAATATTCTATTTGAATCCTCCTTTCTTTTCACTAAAAAAGGTGGAAACATATACTGCATTCGGAAGCACTCCTGCTTGTATGAAGCTTGAGAACTGCCCACAGCCCGCAGAGTGAGGACTCTCCAAGCCCTTTCCACGCGCTGCTCTGAGAGGTGTTGCGCTTCTTACCCGAAGCTACTAGGACAAGAAGAGATTGTGGTGTATGGATAAGCTCATATGCATGCAGCCTCCTTTTATGTAAATGCTGCAATAGACAGCAGCAGCAGAAGTGATGGAGAGCCTTGTGGTGATCGTGGGAGCAGGGCCATCCGGTCTCGCAGTCGCCGCTTGCGTCTTCCTTCTCTCCGTCCCATTCGTCATCCGAAGTGGTCGTACGACAGGTTAAAGCTCCACCTGGCGAAGCAGTACTGCCCCCTGCCGCACATGCCCCACCCCGCGACCACGCCGACGTTCATCCCCAAGGAGCAGTTCATTGGATACCTCGACGGCTACGCGGCGCGCTTCCGGCTGAACCCCGAGTTACGTACCCAAGTCGAGGTGGCCAAGTACGACGCTCGGGCCGGAGGTTGGATCGTCGGAGCCCGTGACACCGTGACCGGCGAGGAAAAGCTGTACAAGGGAAGGTTTCTCGTGGTGGCCACCGTGGAGAATGGCGAGGGCTTCGTTCCGCGCCCCCCTGGGTTGGACAGCTTCCCCGGCGACGTCTTCCACTCGTCGAGCTAAGAGTCGGGGGCTGCGTACCCAGGGAAGCGCGTCCTGGTCGTCGGCTGCGGCAACTCTGGGATGGAGATCGCTTACGATCTCTCAGAATTCGGCGTATACGCGTCCATCTCAATTCGGAGTCCGGTAAGTGAACTGCTCACGATCTCCTAACTACGTCAAGCCATTTCAACGTGTTCATCACAGTCTCTTTTGATGTGCAGTTCCACGTAGTGACCAAGGAGATGATTTATGTGGGAATGGTGCTCCTGAAGTATCTTCCGATGTTCATGGTTGATGTCATCATCCTCATCCTGTCCAAACTAAAGTTCGGGGATCTATCGAAGCATGGCATTCATTAGACCAAAGAGAGGTCCCTTCATCACCAAGGAAACAACAGGACGATCCCGGGTCATCGACATCGGCACCATCTTAAAGATCAAGTCAAAGCAGATTCAGGTGATCATATTGAAGCCATCGGTTTATGCTCGCATATGATGCCATGTATTATTTCCTTCTCACGAACTGAATTGGAATGACAGGTGGTGCCCGCGATCACAAGCATAAGAGGGAAGACCGTGGTTTTTGCTGATGGTCAATCCCAGTGTTTCGATGCCATCATCTTTGCCACGGGCTATAATAGCTCAGCAACCAATTGGGTGATGGCAAGGAATTTGGTGCAACCCTTTGTTTCCCCTTCATAAAACTCAAACCGATCACTCATGTTTCTAAGCTCAAGCATACTGTTCGTGCAGGATGAAGGTGAGCTATCGAATCAGGAAGGACTCCCACGACAAAGTTTTCCTCAGCATTGGAAAGGGAAGAATGGAGTCTACTTTTCAGGATTCTCCAAGAAGGGCTTGCCCGGCATAAAAATGGATGCACTAAATATTGCAGGTGACGTCGATATGAAGATAGAAATCTGTAACCAAGAATGGGAGCTTTTGATATTGTTTAGCACTGACAAAGAAAAAGAAGACCTTAATTCTGACTTGTATCTCTGATATCCTACTCACCAATTCTCTCAGTATATACACTTCTTCGCTAAACAATGCACCGGAGGAACGCATATTAGCATGCCGAGAGAGTGGAGTTCACGGCAGCCATTTCTGTCCGCTGCAGAGAGAACAAAGAAGAGGAGGGGAGGAGTTCTTTCCCCTGTCACCACGCGCGGCTCTTAAAGCACGATGACGACGATCTGGATGAATATGAACGGTGATTTAGTGGTGTCGCTTGCGCACGTGACATCAGTTCTAATTTCCGTTCCGGTAAACCGCGGAGGAACTTAAGCAGGGTGGCCATTCGTCCGCTGTTCTGACACGTGGGGATGGAAGATTAGATCCCGAAGCGTGCAGTAACTGAGTTATATAACTCACCGATATATTTGAACTCCGTTATATCGGCCGCTAATACTTATAACGGGTTGATACAAGTACCGTTACATAGCTTAATAAACAAAATTTCTGGCAATCAGTAGAAGCCAGATAAATGTAATTATTAACTAAATTAACACATAATATCAATGTATTTCAATTATGACATAACAAATGAATCCTCGTTAATCATAACATACAAGCTTAATTGATGATTTATGATGGGGGTAAGAAGCACTCGTTTCAGGACAATATATGGAAGAGTTGGGACACAAACGTACACGTTAATTAGTGTGATACAAATTAATTCTATACAAGATGGTTATTTTCTCTGCATATGGCATGAAAACCATCAAGAATGGGGACATGTTATAGGTAGAGTACAACATCTGCCACCAGCAATGAGGTTAGTCATTTCTTAGATCTTAAGAAGACATTCATTGAAACCTTTGAGATAATGGTTAGATCTTAGTTGCTAAATGTGAATGCAAATTACATAACCTGTTCATGCAATTCATAGTTAGGGTTGCACTGTCACAGTTTGATTACATCAATTACATGCTGATGATAACTATCACAATTGAGATGCATGCTTGCATGCATGCATGCATATGCCGCCATCAGATGCGATCATCTACCCTGCACATCTTCATGCCCACGACACAGAGGAAGGAAGGAAGGAACGAGAACAGATGCAATCCATGGTGGGGAAGTAATACTTCTACCCTGCTTTGTGTCAGAGAGCCCAAAGCAAAATAATGGCCGGCCGACTCGGTTGTCTCTCCTAATTTGGACCCCAATCTGTAGCCTAAATCCGAGGAGTCGAAAGGTTCTTGGATTCAAGAAGTTACTCCAACTCCCAAGAAATCTATGAAGGCAACCTTCTTGCTTCTGTCATTGATCTGCTCGCTGATAGCTCTACTATTAGCTGAATCGCTTCCATCTCGAGCCATGTCGCCTGCACTGACTGCATAATCAGAGCAGTTGGCATCTACGCTGAGGCTTCTGTAAGCTTGATGATGAGGGCGAAGCGAGCGGCCATGGAGCTGCGAGCTGTCGAGGAGAACACCGGAACTACATTTGGGAGTGCTAGGGTAGTCCCTTGATCCCGAGAGAGCTCGCCAAAGCATGAAGCCTGAGGGTGAGACGACGCGGAAGTCGCTATCAGAACCAAATCGGAGATGCCGTCGATGGCTTCCTTCCTGAGGAGCTGAGACCGGATGGATCTGATCCGGGAATCTGGCGCTCTTCCTAAACAGCTTCGATCTCTCCCGGTGCCGCCGGGCCATGATGACATGCCAATGGTTCTTCACGGCGTTGTCCGTCCTTCCCGGGAAGAGCCGCGCGATCAGCGCCCACTTGTTCCCCTGAACTTGCTGCGCCGCCAGCAGCCTCTCTTCCTCTTCTTCTGTGAATGGCCTTCTGTTGATCCGTGGGTCAAGTTGGTTAAACCACCTCAGCCTACAGCTCTTACCTGCAAATAGATGACAGCAATAGCACCCTTCTCTTAGGAAGCAACAGACTATATCTATGGAGAGAGAACTGACTGGTGGTGAAAGCATGACAACATCAAGAAGAAGAAGCTCTAAACTAGCAAAAGCCTAGTAATGATTACTAATCTTCTCCCTCTCGTGAACTACACATCATGGAAAGAAGAATTTGTGACTCACAATCTTACTTCTCTCTCTCTCTCTCTCTCTCTCTCTCACACACACACACACCTGATCTTCCTTTCAGATTCTCAGCAATGGAGTTCCAGTTCTGAGGACCAAACTGTTGCACCAGCTGCCGCAGTCTCTCATCCTCGCCGGGCCTCCAGTGACCACGAGGGCAAGCCTTGGCGTCACCAGATCCGGCCGAAGCCGACGTCGATCCCATCAGCCCGACCTGCTGAAAGAGAAGAAGAGGGCGCAGGAGGAGGAAGAGGAGAAGTAAAAGGGATGGGTTGGGTTAGGGTTTGGATGGCAAGTCCTTTTTGTTCGTTTTGCACGACAAGGAGAGGTAGAAAGAACTATCCGATCGCCCTTACAGTTGCGTGTTTGGCCACTGCCCCCGTCATTTTCTCCCTCTAAACTTGCACCAATCCCATCTTTATTACTAGTAATATATACACATTCCGTTCTACAACTTCCTTATCAAGACTCTCTCTCTCTCTCTCTCTCTCTCTCTCTCTCTCTCTCTCTCTCTTTCCACATCATGATTCTTGCAGCTTCCAAATGCATGGACTTGGAAATACCTACGGTGCAGAATGAAATGATCTCTCTCGTTGTTTGGTAGGAATAAGTGGCAACAAATGATCATAAAAGATCAGATGGTGGACAATAATTTAAAGGCTTTGAAGGGATCAGCGATGTCAAGAACTTGTTATCTACTCCTCTCAAAGATGGCAAGCGGTTTCTCCGTCGGTTGGACTACCCACACATAGAATAAGGGGATGAGGAATATAGAAAGATGAAGAACCCTAATTTGGTTGCCTTTGTGCGGAGGTAAGCTTTTAAGGCCTCCACATGGTTCGCAGAGCTGTGTGGGGGTGGGGTGAGGAGGAAAGCTTCATGACCTCGGTTGCAGAAGCTAATCAAGATGAGATTGTTCCTCCGGATCTAAACAAGGAAAGGGAGTGACAAGAGTCAAATAGCACACAGTATTCATCACATAAATATCCACCTCCAATCAGTGATGTTACGTGAAGCATGCTCAGTAGAAACTAGGAAAAAGCTGTCTTGACATGCAAGTCCAAATTAAACCAGATTTTGACATGAAATTGTTCATGCCAGGTAAAAGAGCATTCTTGCATTTGACAGTAATATACATGCACTGTAGATTATGCTTACGTGAACATTATGTACTTGAGGAGCATAAAACAAGTTGAATAATATTTTTCCTAGTCAACTGTAGTAGAAAGGGATATGGCTAATTAAACTGTGTTATATTAGCACTTAATTAACATGGAAATATGATGACCACAAGTTTTTAGTGCCTCAATTCAATTTGTCATTTAGTAAAGCCCTTACGAATGTCAATCAATTTAAACATGCAATATATATATATATATATA
>LVTN01000127.1:189192-216190 GCA_001649415.1 Musa itinerans | reverse complement strand
ATATATATATTGCAATTAGGTTATGTTGTAACCCTTGAATACTTGATCAAATCCTTTATTAGAGATGATCCTTGATGCTATTATAAGATTAACTTTAGGTTCCACATTACAAAAGAAATTTATCTATTTTCATAACAAGATTATATAATTGATCCTCTATCGATCTCATATCGATAAGAGTCTCATGTTTTGAGCCATTCTCTTATTAAATTTTTCATCGACTATTATATATATATATATATGAAAATATCACCTAACATATTTTTTAAAGAATTTCTTAGTCAAAATAGTTTAACGGGTTCTCACTTAAGCATGATGGAGAAGTAATGACAATATACAATTGATGTAATATGATGTATGTGTGGCAACAACCACTATTAATCAAGTAGTATCGAGATACCTAATGTGATTCAAAGCAATTAATATATAGTGTACTCCTCCTATACATGAATTGATATCCTTAAGCTTTTATTTATTTTGTTGCCATGCATAAAATATAGCAAGATGGAAACCACATCAAGAAAGGTTCCTACAACCTCATTGATCAAAGGATTCACAAAAAGCATGGCATCAAGTTTTCCTTATATGGAAGAAGGAAGAATGGTCCCCCACCCCATTGCATTTGTGGATGCTTGTGGAATAGGAAATGCCTGGTCTCTTTGGTTCTAAAGCTATCAAAGATTGCCTTAGTATTTAATGAGATCCATCAACTAATGGCTACATGAAGGAGGAGAAGCCAGAATCTGTCCTGGCCATTAAAAAGCACCACACCTGACCATATCTTTTCTGGAGACATCATCATTCCAACATGTAACATAATAAATGCTTCCAACAAGTTATATGTGAGCATTTATTAGGTAGAGTACATGATCAAACACTTTAATTTGTTAGCTTCAGATGATTCTATGGAAAGATTATCAGTAGCTTGTTTATGAACTATATTCGAAGAGCTCACTTGTTAATCAAACAAAAGAAGGAAGAGTTGTTGAAAGAACTACTTTTTCTTTTTGATTTTATTTTGAGGAAAAGGGTGGCATGCTTTTAGGAGAGTATACATCTCTGTCATCCTGTACTTGGACATCTACATTGCATCTTTCCTTCAATGCACTACCTTGCCCTCTCCATTAAGTCATGAAGTGGGAAAGGCTGGGAGTAGCTTTCACCAAGCAAATACACATGGTTTGTGGTTTACTCGTTGAGGAATACACTTGGTCCTCAAGCTTGGCTACTTAAGAAAACCACAGAAAAGGCCATCTTGAAGTTAACATCTGTGCACAGGATGGGACTTCTTATCTGCTTTAAGCTCCACTATCTCAACCTGGACAATCTCTTCCCATCTTACATGGCTTTGACATTAAAGAAGAGTAGGAAAATAAGAGGAGACCAACATGAAGAGTTTGAGGTGGGAATTTTATCTTGGGAAAGCCCTCAACAACCATCCAAGCTAAAGTAGCAAGTGCATGAACAACTGAAACTACAGAAAACAGCAGCCATGTAACTTTTCCTTCATTTATTAGATGCAGAACATGGGCAGTTTGAATTGGGAGCTTATGTACTTTCTCTGTGTTGTGGCTGTCTTTTGGATTCCCCCAAATTGTTTCTGCCATGGTCCAAGCTGCTAAAGGGTGTTGTAGGGTTGAATGCTTCACTTTGTCTATGATTTTGGCATATCTGATGGACAGTTCATCTTTCTCCACAGAAGACGGCTGACAAGCGTTCTTGTTATTGATTGATCTTCCTTGAAATGCCACCTGATGCGGGAGGCTTCATGTGGCAGCTTGAGTGCAACTTTCTAGGGCCTGTGGTGAGTGGTTCCTTGTTTTTCTTGTCATCTTCATCTCCCCTGCCACAAATCATCAACTCCCAAGCATAGTTTGATTAACACAAGCTATGCTGAGGATAAGAGATGATGAGACCGGAGATAAATAATTCAAACAAAAAAACACTGGGATTTCATGTTTGACATGGCCACTGATGAGGCAACATGTTGCAAATGAAGAATAGGATGTTACGAGTGACAATGTGGTTTGCTCTTCTGTGCTGCAGTTCTTGTGCTCTTACTGACGTGTCCATCTCATTCAGTGAGATCATTCGTTGACTTTTCTGCTGAAATTTGCTGTTCATGATGCTGAAGACGATCGGTTAAACTGCTTTAAATTCTTGGATGGCCAACTCTGTTTTGGAGTTGAATAGTAGTCATCATTTCACTGGACAAAACTCATGAATAGAAGCTACTGTTTGTGTGGTAATTAAATGCCAGTTGTAGTAGCTATACAAGAGACAGGACCATCCATGTCCAATATCAAATCATGCTCATTTTGTTTGTCACAAATAATAATAGTATACTGGGACTCATGGGGTTGACTAAACATGCTTATTTTGCAGTCAAACCAGCCCACCAGCTGCCCACAGCTTGGTGAGCTTAGCACCAAAATAAAGAAGATGATGATGAAGCAGAAGCACTCAGCCAGGTTTTCTTAATCTTTTGGAAGGAGCATGCAGATACTAGGAAAGCTACCAATCTCCACCAAGGTCCCATGAACTATAAAAGGTAGAAATGTGGACAAGCTGTGAACTAAATAATTGGGATCTACATATGTAACATGTTCAAATGCAATAAAAAAAAAACATGCACAGAGCTTGCTGAGAAGAACCTTTGAGCACTCACTCAGGTAAGATCAAGACCATCAAGGCACGCGCACAAACAAAAAAGAAGGTCCATCATGAAGACTTTTGAAGCTTCCACTGAACATTGTGTGTTTGGATTTGCAACTCTGTTAACATCATTATGCTACAGAGCAAAAAGCTGAACTTGAAACAACTCCAGAAAAAGGTCTTCATTCCCACTGTCAAAACCCTCAATTACTGGTCAATTATATATTGTGAACACGTATACTCTGTACGAGTTATAAATATATGATATTCATGACATTGATCATGTTGACTCTCAACAACTTTATGAACAAAACCGACAAAACTAGCCAAAATCTTCCATCCTGACTGGAAGATGATATCACATGAAGCAATACTTTCCACCATCAATTGCAAATGCTGCGCATTGAGTTATCAACTGCATCTGACTAGGATGGACTTTTAGCATCCCATTCCAATCTTTCCACCATCAATTGCAGTGAATGGATTCAGTTTCTTGACTATCATGTTTACAAATGGAGGTTCAATCTTCTCGAAGAGTCAGATGGTGTTCGGGCCTTTAGCAAGCCGAAATCAGAGAAAGGATTTGAAATGTTATTGCTTAGTCTAGCTGGATAGAGTCTATTGTTGACTGGACTATAGTTATCTGCTCCGGAAGAATAAGATGGATGAGGAGGAGAAGGCAAGCAACTTCTGTTAGATTGTCTGAACTGCCTTAGTGGACTGGAACAGGGAGAAACAGGTAGGGACATGTTTGTTCTCAAGCTACTTAAGTTTCTGCAAAAAAATAATAAAAAAGCAATTGTCGTGAGCTTAGGTAAAGGGAACCAATTGGTCAGTCCAGTTTGGAGTTACAATACCTTGAATTCTTGTATGCTGAAGGAAGTTCTGAGAGAAATCCAGATGTTTGACATATGCCATATTCCCTATCATGTAGAGAAGTGTTTTCTTTTGAAGAGAGCTCGACAGTCAACGGCTGCATATATCAGAAATGATAAACGGTTTGGTAATGAGAGAATCAACAATTTACAGTAACCAACAGAACTAAAGAAATAAACTTTCGCCACAAATTTGATTTTATTACTTGAAGGAAAGGCATGGGGGATGTTGTCTGGCAGGAATTTCAGAAAGAAAAATAAAAACTATGGAACATGAATTAATAAGCACCATTGAAGTTAAGTTTTACAAATAAAATACACATTTAGTAAAATACAACCGATAATTTATAGGTAAACTATAGCAGTTAATTCAAGTAATTTTATATAGTTTACTGGGGGATAAGAAGGTTGCAATCAAGGAAAGGCAGGAAGTATAAAGAAGCTTGAGGACATCCAAGAATCATCTGTTTTTAGGAGCTAAAAATGCAAACACATATAAATCTTTAACTCATACCATTCTAGTACTTCTATTAGCAGAAGAAGGCAGAGTATCTCTGATTGCATTAAATTTTGCTGCATTTGTTGTTATTTGGTCTTGAACAAAGGGGTGCTCCATCAGTTGAGCAGCAGAAGGGCGAGCCATTGGATCACGCTGCAAACATAACCTTAGAAAATCCTTTCCTTCAGAAGAAAGATGGTCTGGGATTTCTGGTATATCTTTGCTATTCCCAATTTTGAATATGGCAGCTACCTAGTAATTCAAAAAAATAAAATTATAATTACACAAGTAATGACACACTCAATGTCAGAGATGTTTATGTTTCTCAAAGAAAACAGGAAAAGATGGATATAGCACCCCCTCATACTGGCTCCAGGGTGGCTTTGAAGACGCCATCTCAAGAACTGTACATCCCAGGCTCCATATATCTACAGAGAGGTTATAGCCACTTCCATTCATGATAATCTGCAGAATGTTCAAATTGTGCAAAAGTTTAGAGTGGAAACTGATCTAAGATTGTAAATTTGTTGACTCAAGACTACAACATTTGTTATAGAATTAACAAACCTCAGGAGCCATCCAGTAAGGGCTTCCTTTAAATGAACGTATTGAAGTGCAAGATGATATCTGTTTCATGATGAGTTGTTATAAATAAGTGGCATTACAGAGAAATCAATTTTCTGAAAAATCTTATGCTTAGTAAAGTACAATATGTTTCATCAGCTAACAGACACATGTAGGATGTCTAAGCGACTGATTACCGAAAATTAGAAAGTCACTAAAACTTATGCTTGCTTTCAGCACATATAGATAGTGTGAACTCTAAGGAATTGACTGATAAATTTATGATGATTCCTGTAGATGTGACTTCTAATACAGCGATTAAATATGATGCTATATTGCACCACAGTTGTCTTGAGTTACATGCTACAGTAATTTAATGCAGAATGCCAGATCCAATAAGACAAATCTGAGTGAAAATGCAACTTTCAAATCAAGTGGAAAGTACCTACATAAGGAGAAAAGCAACCAGTTTTACCATATTACCATCTGTCTCACCGTCAATAGCACTACACTCATGGAATTAAACAACATCACACAGAGAAGTAACCCTATTTTATATTATCATCATATTATAGTTTTAGTCCTTGGTACAACCATATGATACCTACCAGTACCAACCAGACTAGTGCGATCATTTTTTTATTGTATTTTTTTTACCTTAATTATGTCTTTCATATATTTTTAAGATGTATTATAAATTATATACCACTTGACATATGTAAAACTTCTAGAAATGTAAAAAAAATTAATGAAAACTTGTAATGAGTCTTTTAAACAGTCATAAGATATATGGTACCTCTTGAAAAGTTGACTGAAAATTTTTTACACACTTAATAAGAGATTTTTTGGATAAACATAGGCCTATAATAATGAATAATTGACTAGAGATTATCAATGTAGTGTCATCTTACGAAGCGAAAATAATGACCATTATAACTAACTCATCAACTTCATTTGATTTAAATCATTGAAAAAAATGCTTAAGCTGAGACTGATATTAGTACACTCATTAGACTTTTATAAGTCTATGTAACCTAATAAGCTTGGGAATGAAAATGATGGATGCTTGCATTAACAATTTTTTTTTAAAATGTCACTCTGACAAAAAAACTAGACAATAACCTAATAAGCTCTTCTTCTTTTTTCTTAAACAATGCTAAGAGTGTTGTGCTTAGAAATATTGTTTGTTTGGTGAACCAATATAAAAAGCTTAAGTAATTACTTTTGTTTAGGTTGTACCCTCTTTTTAGATATATACATAACAATATACATGTATATATACATAACATGTAAATAATGTCTACATATATACATATACAGCAGAAGTCCACAAGCATGAATAATATTTGTCTAACTTATGATCTCAGCTAGAAATTTTCATTTTTCCAGATTATTCAGCTAGCAATATTTTAAGCTTAAAAACTTAAGAAGCTTACATGTTTAGCCATTCCAAAATCAGCCAGTTTGATTTTACCATTAGGATCTACAAGTATATTTGCTCCTTTGATATCCCTGCAAAATAGCCATCCACTTTCAATAACCACATTGGTTACAAAATTTTTCCAATGCAAGGATCTATAACTTGGAAAGGCACTAGCCAGTACCTGTGCACAGTATTCCTCTCATGCAAGTATGAAAGTCCAGAAAGGATCTGTGCAGTATAGTTCTGGATTAGAGGTTCACTAAAAGGACCATACTCCTGAAGTAGCTTGTGAATAGAACCCCCAGAGATATACTCCAGATAGACTGAGAGTGTATCTTCAGCCTGTACAAGGAACTCTGAATTAATCAGTTACTGAAATATGTTTATAACCTAATCAACTTTTCAAAAAAAGAACTCTCAGGAGTAATTTTCAAATGGAAATCAAGTCAGAGTACTTTTGAAAAGAATAGTTATTATCCTTTCTTGTAAAACATGTATATAATTATCAAACATCAACACAAGGTTAATAATGAATATCTCTAGTAGTAATTTCTTCATTTTCTATGTACAAACCTAACTAACTTCTTGCCGAATGCATTCAGAAACCCAATTAGTCTGTAGAGCTCTGAATTCTGCTTTGCTCTCATTTTAAGGGTCACTGTTGGATGGGGAATTCTTGGTCTACTCAGTTGATACTGTGCAAGAATTAGGTTAGATGTGTCTGTTCATGCATTTGCACAGATATACAGAGACCTGCAAGCAGGATGAGAAGAAGGGAAGACGAAGGCAAATACACTATTGGACTTATCCACTCCATCATTGAGTTAAGTGACAACTCAAATAGCCATCATGAATCATTATTACCACCAAATATGCACAAAAAGTACTAGCTTAATCTTATTATCATACATAGGATAGGATTAATCTTACATGACTAACATGAAGAACATATATCACATTGGAAGACCAGTTGAAAAAAAGGATATTTTTGGCTCATATTTCTTTTAAGTTTTAAATTGATTTGATTGGACCAAACTGCAATTATTTGAGTTTGTTGGGTTCAGGGAGTGCATAAGTGTCAAGATATGTCATGTCCTAGATCTAGGCTGGCCTGGTTTGTTAATAATTATGTTGCTGAAACTTAAGCACTTTTTTGTCAGACAACTGTGGCTCATTTTCTTTACTTTTATGTCTCTCTTTCATGTATGTCATTAATTTTGTCCATAATGCACAACCAAAACTTGTCAAGCATCCTAACAATGGAAATATTTTAATTTACAAATTAGAAAGATGCATATGCGATGAGGTTCTTGCAAAGATGAAAAATAAGAACTACTTCAATGTTTTCAGATTACCAGCTCACTTCCATAGTACTGCACAATGTTTAGATGGGACAGCTGACTGAGCAAAGCAATTTCCTGACAGAAGAGAGCATATTTCACATTAACTTTCTCGATATGATGAAGATTGCACAAAAAGGAAACTCATATATAGGAATAGATGTTCTCCAAGTCAAAGAAAATTAGAAATTGCCTGGCTTAGTTGCTTGAGACACTCTTTTGAATTTTTGTCATCAAATATGTCTTTGACCTCTTTGATTGCACACATCTGCCCACTCTCACTGGAGGATGAATAAAAAGTCAGATTTAGTATATTTTAGTAGATGGGAATCCAAAAAGCTGTAGCCCATAGTGCATATGAATGAAAATAAATAACAGATATCTCCAATTGAAAATGCAAAACCCCTTCACAAGACCACTTTGATTGATCTTAATGGATCATATTATATGCTTATAAAATTCCAAATACAATGTGCATCATACACCAATGCAGAAAGAGAGCAGGGAATAAGCACCTGTTAAATCCAAGATAGACATGGCCAAAGGTTCCCCTGCCTATCAATTTTCCCCTCTTCCACTGCAGCCTTGGAGAACGTGAAGAAGAGGATGAAGAGCTAGGGGAGCTTGGAGGAAGAGGTAAGGGATGAGGTGGGCTCCTAAAATTATCCTGTCGTTGGCTCGGGGAGACTGGACATAAACCAAATGCTTTGGAATGCACAGGGGAGGTAGGAAAAGGATGCGCAGGGGAAGAAATTGCAGTTCTTCTACCATATAAAGTCTCAGCCGAAGATTGGAGATGAGAGTAGGCAGTCCTACCATTAGAGGAAGGATCGAATCCGTGTGATTGTGACTCTTTTCTTGGAGTATCAGAGCTTTCAAAGTATTTCGGATGTTCCAAAGCTGCAATGCGGGAGAAGAGCTGCCGGTCTTCAGTTGTATACCGAGGCGATTGCAAGTCAGGTGCTACATTTCTTCCCCTTGGCATGCTGATCGTATCCGGATACCTAATCGATCCAACAACATCAAGAGATTAAAGATCATATTTTGCATCTGGACCGAGAACCCTCGAGCCAGATTCACGTCGACGCATCATGAATTGGAATTTAGTCCAGATCGAATAAACGTGATGATAACCATCCCCAAAAGACTCGATTGGAAGGGAAGCCAAAAGAAAATACCTGTAGAACCCGAGATCAGGAGTCTCATCCGACGACGCCAAGGAGCTGCCGGTGGAGGTCGACACCGACACCGACGTCGACGCCGACGCCGACGCCGACCCCGCGACCGCCGGGTGCTCGTGAGACACCAAAGACGGCAGTGGCGACGAGATCGACTTCGGCAGCGGAAGCGGTTGACCGAACACCGATACATTCCCGCCACCACCTCCACAGCCGCCGGCGGCGGAAATGGGGGAAGGAACTTTGCTCCGTCTGAAGACAAGAATCCCGTCAAACCAGTTACCTTTCACCTTCCCGCGCCCGCTTCGGCGCTTCGGCATCACGTCCTCATCGTTCACCGGGTGCGACTGCTCCTGCTCCGCCGCAGACCGACGACTGGAACTGGGCTTCGGCTTGGACTTCGACTTCCCCTCCCACCAAGCTGGCATCTTCATGGCATAAGCCCAAGCGAGAATCGCGAAGAAGAGATTGGAGCTCAAAAAGAGCAACGAGAATCAACCCCAAAAGCGAGCTAGGGAGGGGCTAAAAAGGAAACAACAGGAGGCCGGCGGCTATTCGTGAAGAAACAATGGAACAAATACCCCCACCTTAAGACAATGCGGGGAAACACTTACCACCGTCTGATCTATAATTCACATTTCCTAAAGCGCGCTATCACTGCGTGTCGCACGAGCGAGCTTTCACCTACGGACTGACCCATAATAAACAGGATGCGTTAAACGTAATGATCCGTTCGATCTGCTAGAGATCCTGATAAACACGAATCCTAATGCAATACGAAAGTGAGCGGAAGGAGAGGAGGTAACCGTTGAAGAAGCCGTCAAAACCAACATTTCATGTACCAGAGAACGCTGTTCTCTTCTCCTTCGATGAGGGACAGAAATCCGAGTCAACTCGACAGGTCAACCCGTTCGAACTCCCGGATGGTTTGATACGTCGTGGCCCCCATTCGTTCATTTACAATTTCTAGATGCATTTATCACACACGACGTCGACGGATCCAAAGACATTAAAATCTATCTGACGACATATATCAAATAATAAAATGTGTTTTATTGAGACGTACATTAGGGGGTAGCGCTCTGCGTGATGCACACCGCACCGTCCGTTGCTACCTAATTCGTGTCGGGAAATCAATAAATGGGATGGATGTGATCGAGCTAACGAGTCAATATAAGTGTGATGAAGATTTGACCAACATGAATCGGTCAATCCTTGGGACTTTGACTTGTTTCGTGTCGGAACAGTTGAAGCCTGGGAAATTGATGGGCCTAATCCCCACGTTTGGGTTGAGCCTGTCGTGTATGAACGAGTAATTTTGTGTGCGACTTTATTGCTTCGCGGACTCCGATCAGATTACTACTACAGCATGGCTACAGTGGAGCGTACTGGAATTGTGTGTTCTGATCTAGAATGTTGTGGGTGCGCGCAGAAGGTGGCGAGGAGGGCGAAGTCGGCGGCCGCAGCCGACAAGGCGGGCAAAACGTGTCCTCCTCAGACCCATCATGTGACCGGCACCGCCATGGTGGCCAACTCGTGCCACCTGCGATCATGCGCGACAAATATATGCACAGGTGTGCGCCCGCCCCCTCATTCTTTACCGTGCACGTGTTCCCTTCTCCCGCCTCCCTCCCTTGTATAAGAAACCGCACACGAGGTGAATCCATTTACGTGTTTCTTCAGCTTCTTCTTGTGGTGGCAGGTTACCAAGAGAGAGAGAAGAGAGATGGCGATCATCGCACTGGAGAGGAAATCTTCCATAGAGGCAGAGCCTCGGACACTCACAGTGGCCGAGCTCCAGGTCGCGAGGGTATATAATAATTCTCCT
Organism: Musa itinerans; assembly: GCA_001649415.1. Taxonomy (NCBI): domain Eukaryota; kingdom Viridiplantae; phylum Streptophyta; class Magnoliopsida; order Zingiberales; family Musaceae; genus Musa; species Musa itinerans. Next base: position 205,828 of record LVTN01000127.1, on the reverse strand, counting down.
TTATTCTTTGTGCTTGGAGGTGTTGGTGGATTCCTGATACATCGTTTCTCTTTGAACTTTGCTGTTTCAGGAGGCCGCTATGTTTATACTGAACAACAATCTTATGGAGGAGGCCAGGAAGATCTTCACCGAGGTAAGAAACCCTACGGATGTGGGTTTTCATGCTATAAGTTGAGACTCTGTAATCTTCAGTCGGTAATGGTGGTTTGCTTGCTGTTTTCTCACCAGGGTCTAAAACCAGTGCCGAGCATAAGAGACTACGACCTTTTCGAGGATTGTGATGATGAGTATGAGGAGGAGGCGGAGGAGGAGGAGGAGGAGGAAGGAGATGAGATGAGGGATTGGGTAGAATTGGAGCAATCGTATCATACTTGTCTGCAAATCGACGTCGCGAATGCCTCCTTTTAGCTGTTTACTTTTGCTTCACGGGGTTCCTTTTTCTTCTCGTTCATATATTGGAGGCATGGTGAGCTAAAAAGTTATCGAGAGGTGTGGACATGATGATAGGAAGAGAGATGATTTCTGCTGCATATATTATGATGTACAGTGTCCAATTCTTTGTTGTATCAAACATGCATCTGGTCTTCCTAATAGCTTGGTAATCTTTCCTACTCTGTTTAACATCATTGTTAATGGTGTTTCCATCCAGAATTTTGTAGCATCATTATTATTCTGTGTTGCCATTGCTGCAATTTAATACTCTGATGATGCAAGAGAGAAGCTAGAAAGCACAAACATTCAGAGATAACAGAGTCGGAATGCAAATGTAAGGACAGAATTAGAGCTGCCATTGCTGTTCGTCACAAAGAGAAACCCAGCGAATAATGGAAGCTTAAATTATCAATGGGTACAAAATCCTACAATGAAATCGACAATCTGCTTTAATTCAAATAACCTGCATGTTTAGGCAAAGTATTCTGAAGAACAAATACAAAGAAAAGATAGTTCGGATAGTGTCGAGGTGAGACAGAGTATCTGCTTCTTATTCCCCTCGGAAACAACTAGGCAAATGCAAATAGCAGCAGCAGCAAGCACAGCTCAGAAGGCCATCTTGCTCATTGTAGGACTAAGCAACACCCCCCTGGAAGATGAGTAGCAGAGGCCACAGCGGTTGAGGACTTCAATGGTGTTCCTTTATTCTCCTCGGACTCCATTACACCTGTGGCCTCAAAGATCGAAGCTTTCACTTCTTCAAACCTTGCCTCAGAAAGAGTCTTTTTCTTTTTGCTTCAGCACCAATTATTAGGAATCAGCATAACATGCATAATGCCATGGAATTGTCTTTAATTAAGCAATTGTGAGACCTTCACTCTGCTCTGGGACAGACCTTCCTTCAGCAAATTGGAACCGCTCTCCATGGAAGATCTCTCAACTGGAAAGGGCATGTTAAAAATTAAAGCTTTTTGGTCACTAATTCTCCGACTATTGGCTTGTGTGAACCAACAGTAGGCGTAAACAGAGATTAATCAGCGAGGCTGAGGAAGTGCTGGTGATTAATGGAGGCAAAGGCACCTAAGCTATTGTACCCGAGCTTGAAGTAAGGGCCTTGCTGCTTCTGCTGCCATATGAAGAGCCAGCAAGAAACTATCAGGGTCGATTCTCTTAGGCAAGCAGTCGAGCACATGACCGTCCTCAAAGTGGCAACCTCGGCAATATATAGCAGTAAGAGAGAGGAGAAAAGAAATAGAAATAGCTACCATGAAGCGCAGAGAACAAAAGCACATTGGAAGAGATCTCACATTGATCGCGGCAACACTGGGTGTGTTGGCTTCATCCACCAGCAGCACTCTCCAAGAACCGAGCTTTGTCACCTTCCCCAGCCTCGAAGCGGAACAGGATCTCCTCCTGGCCGACCTTGGTGAAGTTTAACTTGGTAGGATCCAAGGGCCGGAGGAGGAGATCGACGCGGAACTCCGTGGGCCGCTTCTTGAAGTGGCGGCCCTCGTTCAGCTGCGCCATGAAACCATACTCCCCGGCAATCACCCAAGTCTCGCACGCCGTCACATCGTACCGAAACAGCCCGCGGCTCATCCGATCCTCCCACGACAATATCCCCAAAACTTCGTCAGCTAACAAAGAAAGGTGCTAAAAAGAGAAGATTATTAGGAAGCATAGGACGGTAATACCTGCCCCTGCAAAAGGGTCTTGAGAAAGAAATCGGACGGTGGTTCGTCGACACCGGGGGGAGAAACTTTCGGACTTGCGTCGCTGCCGAAGGCATAAAGGGGAAGTTTGGATACTGTAAACAATTCTACAGCAAGAAACAAACAGAATCTTGGAGGAATAATACAAATCAAGATGCGATTTTGTGCGTCACCAGGCAAGCAGCAGTTGCGGAGGCAGTTTCGGCCGCAGCCCCCGGGCTGGCCGGAATCCTCCTGGCAGGTAGAGAGCACGGTGGGAACCCTCCTGATGGTCACCATCTTTATCTCTTTCTCTCTATCTGTCCTTTCATGTGAACCAGTCAAAGAAGGGGGAAAAGGCTAATCTAAGATAAGATAAGATAGGGAGGCAAGAGAGGAGCAGCCGTCTCCGGTGAGGAAGAGGATGTCGGAGGGGCTGCCGCCGGCGGAGGGGAGGGCACCGCGACCACCGTGCGGGGCGGGGCTGCGCTCCTTGTCCAAGACGAGGCAGAGGCGGTGGGATTCCCACCGGCAGGTCCCAATGCTACAACCCGCGATCGGCCAACTCTGGCGCTTCTTCTTCTTCTTCTTCTTCTCCTTCACACCCACCTCGATCGCTCTCGCTGCGCCTCGAGAAAGGTTCGTCTCAGCCACAGAGGGACACGTGGGTGGTAAATGGTGGGGCCCTTTATTCCCCTACTACTATTAGCTGCATAATTTTATTTGGCCTTTTCTTTTGTATTCTTTATTGTTTATTACAATGAGAAAATTAACCCATTATGAATAAAATATAATTATTATTTTTAATCTTTAATTCGATTTTGTGTAATGAGCCGAATCAAAAATAAAATGATATAAATAAAAATAAGAAAAAAAAAATAAAAGAAGGACAATATTAGAATATTGAAAAACAGGGGTGTCTATAGAAAAAAATAAAATTGGATTTGTTTGGAAAAAATAAAAAAAAATCAAAGGATTTTTCCGAAAATTCGCCCCAATAATATTTTGTGTATTTGTGTATCTCAAATACACTAAAGGTTAGCTCTCCTTAGAGAGCTTTCTGCTGCCATATGTGATAGGGATCATTGAATGTTTAGGTTTGATAGTAGATGACGCAGTAACCATTTGCTTTTAACTATTCCTAGAAATTAGAGAATCCCTATCAAAAATGATGTTTGGTACCACTTGTTATTGTGTAGTTTTCTTTGAGATTTGCAAATACTTGCAAGACCTCTAATGAAATAATTATTATTTCCATTGAGCATCAATCTCTAAGACCAATGCAATCTCATTTTGACCAAAGTTTAGTCAAAATTAATCAAAGGATAAAGTTTAATCAAAATTAATTTTGACCAAAGTCAAAATCCCTATCACCCAAATACCCCTTCTCTCAATTTCCTCTCAGTGCAACTTTTCCATTGCATGTGACCAATGCAATCTCATGGTCAATAATCCTTGATCGACACCCCTCTGTCGCAGATGACTTGCCATCGGTTTGGCAGCCATCTTCATGGCACAACCTTGTCGAGTGCCAAGTTCCATAGCAACAATGCCCAACAGCCGTCGAGCCCTCTTGTCACTATTCATCCCACCATTTGATTATTTGCGTGTGAAACGATGAGAAAGCAAAACGGTCTTTGAAAGATTTGGTGTAAAGCGTAGAGCTGGAGGAGACGTGTAAGGTGTAAAGCTTTTGGTGTAAAACGGTTTTTAAAAGGTTTTTGAAGCGTGGAGGAGAGCAAACGGTTTTTGAAAGGTGTAAAGCGTGGAGGAAACGTTAAAGGTGTAAAGCAAAACGGTTTTTGAAAGGTTTGGTGTAAAGCAAGACGTGTAAAGCAAAACATTTGATTATTGTTGCCCCCTTTTTTTTCTTTTTTCTTTTTTCCTATTACAATGACAAAATTAACCCATTATGAATAAAATATAATTAATTAATTTTTATCGTTAATTTGATTTTGTTTAATGAGCCGAATAAAAAATAAAATGATATAAATAAAAATAAGGAAAAAAAATAAAAGTAACCATTTGCTTTTAACTATTCCTAGAAATTAGAGAATCCCTATCAAAAATGATGTTTGGTACCACTTGTTATTTGTGTAGTTTTCTTTGAGATTTGCAAATACTTGCAAGGCCTTCTAATGAAATAATTATTATTTCCATTGAGCATCAATCTCTAAGACCAATGCAATCTCATTTTGACCAAAGTTTAGTCAAAATTAATCAAAGGATAAAGTTTAATCAAAATTAATTTTGACCAAAGTCAAAATCCCTATCACCCAAATACCCCTTCTCTCAATTTCCTCTCAGTGCAACTTTTCCATTGCATGTGACCAATGCAATCTCATGGTCAATAATCCTTGATCGACACCCCTCTGTCGCAGATGACTTGCCATCGGTTTGGCAGCCATCTTCATGGCACAACCTTGTCGAGTGCCAAGTTCCATAGCAACAATGCCCAACAGCCCGTCGAGCCCTCTTGTCACTATTCATCCCACCATTTGATTATTTGCGTGTGAAACGATGAGAAAGCAAAACGGTCTTTGAAAGATTTGGTGTAAAGCGTAGAGCTGGAGGAGACGTGTAAGGTGTAAAGCTTTTGGTGTAAAACGGTTTTTAAAAGGTTTTTGAAGCGTGGAGGAGAGCAAACGGTTTTTGAAAGGTGTAAAGCGTGGAGGAAACGTTAAAGGTGTAAAGCAAAACGGTTTTTGAAAGGTTTGGTGTAAAGCAAGACGTGTAAAGCAAAACATTTGATTATTGTTGCCCCCTTTTTTTTCTTTTTTCTTTTTTCCTATTACAATGACAAAATTAACCCATTATGAATAAAATATAATTAATTAATTTTTATCGTTAATTTGATTTTGTTTAATGAGCCGAATAAAAAATAAAATGATATAAATAAAAATAAGGAAAAAAAATAAAAGTAACCATTTGCTTTTAACTATTCCTAGAAATTAGAGAATCCCTATCAAAAATGATGTTTGGTACCACTTGTTATTGTGTAGTTTTCTTTGAGATTTGCAAATACTTGCAAGGCCTTCTAATGAAATAATTATTATTTCCATTGAGCATCAATCTCTAAGACCAATGCAATCTCATTTTGACCAAAGTTTAGTCAAAATTAATCAAAGGATAAAGTTTAATCAAAATTAATTTTGACCAAAGTCAAAATCCCTATCACCCAAATACCCCTTCTCTCAATTTCCTCTCAGTGCAACTTTTCCATTGCATGTGACCAATGCAATCTCATGGTCAATAATCCTTGATCGACACCCCTCTGTCGCAGATGACTTGCCACCGGTTTGGCAGCCATCTTCATGGCACAACCTTGTCGAGTGCCAAGTTCCATAGCAACAATGCCCAACAGCCCGTCGAGCCCTCTTGTCACTATTCATCCCACCATTTGATTATTTGCGTGTGAAACGATGAGAAAGCAAAACGGTCTTTGAAAGATTTGGTGTAAAGCGTAGAGCTGGAGGAGACGTGTAAGGTGTAAAGCTTTTGGTGTAAAACGGTTTTTAAAAGGTTTTTGAAGCGTGGAGGAGAGCAAACGGTTTTTGAAAGGTGTAAAGCGTGGAGGAAACGTTAAAGGTGTAAAGCAAAACGGTTTTTGAAAGGTTTGGTGTAAAGCAAGACGTGTAAAGCAAAACATTTGATTATTGTTGCCCCCTTTTTTTTTTTTCTTTTTTCCTATTACAATGACAAAATTAACCCATTATGAATAAAATATAATTAATTAATTTTTATCGTTAATTTGATTTTGTTTAATGAGCCGAATAAAAAATAAAATGATATAAATAAAAATAAGGAAAAAAAATAAAAGTAACCATTTGCTTTTAACTATTCCTAGAAATTAGAGAATCCCTATCAAAAATGATGTTTGGTACCACTTGTTATTGTGTAGTTTTCTTTGAGATTTGCAAATACTTGCAAGGCCTTCTAATGAAATAATTATTATTTCCATTGAGCATCAATCTCTAAGACCAATGCAATCTCATTTTGACCAAAGTTTAGTCAAAATTAATCAAAGGATAAAGTTTAATCAAAATTAATTTTGACCAAAGTCAAAATCCCTATCACCCAAATACCCCTTCTCTCAATTTCCTCTCAGTGCAACTTTTCCATTGCATGTGACCAATGCAATCTCATGGTCAATAATCCTTGATCGACACCCCTCTGTCGCAGATGACTTGCCACCGGTTTGGCAGCCATCTTCATGGCACAACCTTGTCGAGTGCCAAGTTCCATAGCAACAATGCCCAACAGCCCGTCGAGCCCTCTTGTCACTATTCATCCCACCATTTGATTATTTGCGTGTGAAACGATGAGAAAGCAAAACGGTCTTTGAAAGATTTGGTGTAAAGCGTAGAGCTGGAGGAGACGTGTAAGGTGTAAAGCTTTTGGTGTAAAACGGTTTTTAAAAGGTTTTTGAAGCGTGGAGGAGAGCAAACGGTTTTTGAAAGGTGTAAAGCGTGGAGGAAACGTTAAAGGTGTAAAGCAAAACGGTTTTTGAAAGGTTTGGTGTAAAGCAAGACGTGTAAAGCAAAACATTTGATTATTGTTGCCCCCTTTTTTTTTTTTCTTTTTTCCTATTACAATGACAAAATTAACCCATTATGAATAAAATATAATTAATTAATTTTTATCGTTAATTTGATTTTGTTTAATGAGCCGAATAAAAAATAAAATGATATAAATAAAAATAAGGAAAAAAAATAAAAGTAACCATTTGCTTTTAACTATTCCTAGAAATTAGAGAATCCCTATCAAAAATGATGTTTGGTACCACTTGTTATTGTGTAGTTTTCTTTGAGATTTGCAAATACTTGCAAGGCCTTCTAATGAAATAATTATTATTTCCATTGAGCATCAATCTCTAAGACCAATGCAATCTCATTTTGACCAAAGTTTAGTCAAAATTAATCAAAGGATAAAGTTTAATCAAAATTAATTTTGACCAAAGTCAAAATCCCTATCACCCAAATACCCCTTCTCTCAATTTCCTCTCAGTGCAACTTTTCCATTGCATGTGACCAATGCAATCTCATGGTCAATAATCCTTGATCGACACCCCTCTGTCGCAGATGACTTGCCACCGGTTTGGCAGCCATCTTCATGGCACAACCTTGTCGAGTGCCAAGTTCCATAGCAACAATGCCCAACAGCCCGTCGAGCCCTCTTGTCACTATTCATCCCACCATTTGATTATTTGCGTGTGAAACGATGAGAAAGCAAAACGGTCTTTGAAAGATTTGGTGTAAAGCGTAGAGCTGGAGGAGACGTGTAAGGTGTAAAGCTTTTGGTGTAAAACGGTTTTTAAAAGGTTTTTGAAGCGTGGAGGAGAGCAAACGGTTTTTGAAAGGTGTAAAGCGTGGAGGAAACGTTAAAGGTGTAAAGCAAAACGGTTTTTGAAAGGTTTGGTGTAAAGCAAGACGTGTAAAGCAAAACATTTGATTATTGTTGCCCCCTTTTTTTTTTTTCTTTTTTCCTATTACAATGACAAAATTAACCCATTATGAATAAAATATAATTAATTAATTTTTATCGTTAATTTGATTTTGTTTAATGAGCCGAATAAAAAATAAAATGATATAAATAAAAATAAGGAAAAAAAATAAAAGTAACCATTTGCTTTTAACTATTCCTAGAAATTAGAGAATCCCTATCAAAAATGATGTTTGGTACCACTTGTTATTGTGTAGTTTTCTTTGAGATTTGCAAATACTTGCAAGGCCTTCTAATGAAATAATTATTATTTCCATTGAGCATCAATCTCTAAGACCAATGCAATCTCATTTTGACCAAAGTTTAGTCAAAATTAATCAAAGGATAAAGTTTAATCAAAATTAATTTTGACCAAAGTCAAAATCCCTATCACCCAAATACCCCTTCTCTCAATTTCCTCTCAGTGCAACTTTTCCATTGCATGTGACCAATGCAATCTCATGGTCAATAATCCTTGATCGACACCCCTCTGTCGCAGATGACTTGCCACCGGTTTGGCAGCCATCTTCATGGCACAACCTTGTCGAGTGCCAAGTTCCATAGCAACAATGCCCAACAGCCCGTCGAGCCCTCTTGTCACTATTCATCCCACCATTTGATTATTTGCGTGTGAAACGATGAGAAAGCAAAACGGTCTTTGAAAGATTTGGTGTAAAGCGTAGAGCTGGAGGAGACGTGTAAGGTGTAAAGCTTTTGGTGTAAAACGGTTTTTAAAAGGTTTTTGAAGCGTGGAGGAGAGCAAACGGTTTTTGAAAGGTGTAAAGCGTGGAGGAAACGTTAAAGGTGTAAAGCAAAACGGTTTTTGAAAGGTTTGGTGTAAAGCAAGACGTGTAAAGCAAAACATTTGATTATTGTTGCCCCCTTTTTTTTTTTTCTTTTTTCCTATTACAATGACAAAATTAACCCATTATGAATAAAATATAATTAATTAATTTTTATCGTTAATTTGATTTTGTTTAATGAGCCGAATAAAAAATAAAATGATATAAATAAAAATAAGGAAAAAAAATAAAAGTAACCATTTGCTTTTAACTATTCCTAGAAATTAGAGAATCCCTATCAAAAATGATGTTTGGTACCACTTGTTATTGTGTAGTTTTCTTTGAGATTTGCAAATACTTGCAAGGCCTTCTAATGAAATAATTATTATTTCCATTGAGCATCAATCTCTAAGACCAATGCAATCTCATTTTGACCAAAGTTTAGTCAAAATTAATCAAAGGATAAAGTTTAATCAAAATTAATTTTGACCAAAGTCAAAATCCCTATCACCCAAATACCCCTTCTCTCAATTTCCTCTCAGTGCAACTTTTCCATTGCATGTGACCAATGCAATCTCATGGTCAATAATCCTTGATCGACACCCCTCTGTCGCAGATGACTTGCCACCGGTTTGGCAGCCATCTTCATGGCACAACCTTGTCGAGTGCCAAGTTCCATAGCAACAATGCCCAACAGCCCGTCGAGCCCTCTTGTCACTATTCATCCCACCATTTGATTATTTGCGTGTGAAACGATGAGAAAGCAAAACGGTCTTTGAAAGATTTGGTGTAAAGCGTAGAGCTGGAGGAGACGTGTAAGGTGTAAAGCTTTTGGTGTAAAACGGTTTTTAAAAGGTTTTTGAAGCGTGGAGGAGAGCAAACGGTTTTTGAAAGGTGTAAAGCGTGGAGGAAACGTTAAAGGTGTAAAGCAAAACGGTTTTTGAAAGGTTTGGTGTAAAGCAAGACGTGTAAAGCAAAACATTTGATTATTGTTGCCCCCTTTTTTTTTTTTCTTTTTTCCTATTACAATGACAAAATTAACCCATTATGAATAAAATATAATTAATTAATTTTTATCGTTAATTTGATTTTGTTTAATGAGCCGAATAAAAAATAAAATGATATAAATAAAAATAAGGAAAAAAAATAAAAGTAACCATTTGCTTTTAACTATTCCTAGAAATTAGAGAATCCCTATCAAAAATGATGTTTGGTACCACTTGTTATTGTGTAGTTTTCTTTGAGATTTGCAAATACTTGCAAGGCCTTCTAATGAAATAATTATTATTTCCATTGAGCATCAATCTCTAAGACCAATGCAATCTCATTTTGACCAAAGTTTAGTCAAAATTAATCAAAGGATAAAGTTTAATCAAAATTAATTTTGACCAAAGTCAAAATCCCTATCACCCAAATACCCCTTCTCTCAATTTCCTCTCAGTGCAACTTTTCCATTGCATGTGACCAATGCAATCTCATGGTCAATAATCCTTGATCGACACCCCTCTGTCGCAGATGACTTGCCACCGGTTTGGCAGCCATCTTCATGGCACAACCTTGTCGAGTGCCAAGTTCCTTAGATGCAAACTGCGCTTAGACGCAAACTGCATTTAGACGCAAACTGCGTAAACTGCGCTTTGACGCAAACTGTATTTGAACGTAAACTGCACTTAATCATAAGTGTTCTTAGAATCGGCTTTTGCATCAAAATAGTCTTTATCGAACGAACGCAGCTTTCGTTTTTAATCGCTGAAAGATTTCCGCTGCACTAATTCACCCCCCCCCTCTTAGTGCTCTCGATCCTAACATTTTTATCTTAGGCTTGAGTGCACGAGATTATTTTGATCAAATATTTTTATATATATAAAGAAATGATTGTTATAATGTATATAAAGGACTAATTGTTACGAATATTTTTTATTCTGGATTGATATAATGTATATAAAGGAATGATTTGATCATGTCGGATACTTCAAATACTTTTTCATCATAAATAGATACATCACACGTAAGGAAAGTTTTGGATGCGTCGAATGTTATATATGCATTTTTTTTTTACTAGGTTGGCATATTACATACAAAAGGACGCTTTGATCATGTTGGATGCTTCATATACTTTTTCTTAGGCAAACACATCATGCTTAAGAGGATGCTATAGGCATATAACATGTTTCAAATATTTTTTTATCTTAAATGAACACATTATGTATAACCAAAGTTTTTTTATTAAATATACGAAAAGCTTTAGATAAAGAGGAGTAACCAAGAAAAATATTTTTATTGAATTTTGCATCAAATTTTTCTAAGGTATCTTTTTCATTTAAAACAAAACATTTACAACCGAAAATTTTAAAATACGAAATATTAGATCTTTTATTGTTCCACAATTCATATGGAGTTTTGGAAAGTAATAGTCTTACAAGAACCATGTTCATGACATAACATATTGTGTTAACGGCTTCAGCCCAAAAATATTTGGGTACACTATGTTCATTAATAATGGTTCTTGTCATTTCTTATAAACTCATATTTTTTCTCTCAACAACTTCATTTTGTTGAGAGTTTCTTGGAGCGGAGAAGTTATGGTTATACCCATTAAAATCATAAATGTTTTTAAATCATGGTTTTGAAATTCACAACCATAATCACTTCCAATAGAGGCAATCATAAAATCCTTTTTATTTTGAACTAATTTTATAAAATTTTAAAAAATATTTAAAGTAATCACTTTTATGTGCCAAGAAATATATCCAAGTGTATCCATTATAATTATTAACAATTACAAAGACATATTTACTACCTCCTTGTTATATCAATTGGTCCAAATAAATCCATATGGATCAATTGTAGTGGTCTAGAGGATTTGATTCTTTGATTTTAAATTTTATTTATTTATTTTCCTAGTTCGTATGCATCATAAACTTTATCTTTGACAAATTTAATTTAGGCATATCTCTTACTAATTCTTTAGTTGAAATTTATGAAATTAGTTTCATATTTGTATGGCCTAATCTTTTATGCCAAAGCCATACATCATCATTTAAAACTGAAAAGCAAGTCTCATCACAAAACTTATCAAGATCAATAGTATAGACATTGTTGGTCTTTAAGGTAATCAAAGATCTATTTATGTGTGGTATTTATATAATGCAAGCATTAGATTCAAATTTGATGTTATAACCTTTATCATATAATTGACTAATGCTTAGCAAGTTATGTTTTCAACCATCTATTAATAAAATATTTTCAATCAAAAGGTTTGATTTGTTACCTATATTTCCTTTGCCAATAAATTTTCCTTTGTTGTTGTCTCCGAATGTGGCAAATCCTTCGTCTTGGCTAGTGAGCTTAGACAAGTGTATTGGATCTCTAGTCATGTGCCTTGAGCATCAACTATCAAGGTACCATCTCTTGCTTCTAGCTTGTGATTGTAGACATATCTATAAGAAAGGGGGTTTTCTTTTAGGTACCTATTTAACCTTTGGTCCATCATAAATAGATCTACCTATCATTAAGTGATTTATGGTTCCTTTAGCAACTGAAACTAATTTGTATGGACTATACCTTTTAAATAGACATTTGTAGGCAAAATGATCATATTTTTCACAAAAAAAATTTTTTTCTCTCGGGAGGACATGTAGTAATGTAGGTTCTTTAACGAAGATAGTTGACTTTTGTTGAGTGTTACTCATAAGGCCAATTCCTTCCTTTCTATGAACATGGCCCTTATTAGTAAGGATCATGTTTAGAGATTTATTACCTATTTTAAAATTTTTTAATATTTCTTGTAGTAAGATATTTTCTTTTTTAAGTGAATCTGTCTCATCATACTTCATACTTTAGTGCAAGAAGCTAACATACTATCACTATGCTCATTTTTTAATTTATCAAATATACTAACAAGAGAATCTTGCTCCTTTTTTAACAACTTATATTTTTTACTAACTAGCTTCCATTCATCATATAGATCATTGAAAACAATAAATAAATCATCATAAGCTAAATAAGATTTAATTGAGTCACTTACCTCATCATTGAGAGCCATTAGAGCGTAATTTGTAACTTCGTCTTTGTTGATTGGCTCCTCATCTTCGAATGCACTCGAATCGTCCTAAGTTACTTTGAGCACCTTCTTTTTCTTTGGTAGCTTCTTTTTCACTTGGGGACATTTATTTTTGAAGTGTCCCGACTTCTTACATTCATGCAAATTATTTGGTCCTTTTTTAGTTCACTTTTGTTCTTAAAGTCTTATTTTGTTTTGTTCCTTTTAAAGAATTTTTTAAACTTTCTTGTAAGGAGTGCTAAGTCATCATCATCATCACCAGAGTTTTCACCCAAGTGGCCTTCTTTGGTTCTAAGTGTCATGTCCTTCCTGTTCTTTGGAAGGTTGTTCTCAAGTTCATCATGTACTATACACATCAGTTCGTAGGTCATCAAGGACCCGATAAATTCTTCAAGCGAAAACTTATTTAGGTCTTTTGCTTCTTGTATTGCTGTTACTTTAGGATCCCAACTTTTTGGAAGGGATCTTAATATCTTGTTAACAAGTTCAAAATTGAAAAAAAATTTATCAAGTGCTTTTAGACCATTGACGACATTTGGAAAATGAGTGTACATGTTTCCAACGGTCTTGCTTGGTTTTATGCGAAACAACTTATAGCTATGAACCAAAAGATTAATTTTTGACTATTTAATCCTACTTGTGCCTTCGTGTGTGACTTCAAGTGTGTGCCAAATCTCATGTACAGTTTCGCATATGAAAACCGGATTAAATTCATTTTTATCAAGAGCACAAAATAAAGTGTTCATCGCTTTAGCATTCAAAGAAAAAGTCTTCTTTTTCAAATCATTCCATTTGTTCATTGATTTGGAAGACTTCTCAAAACCACTTTCAGCTATGTCCCATAATTCGAAATCCATATAAAGCAAGAAAATTCTCATTCTAGTTTTTCAATACGTGTAGTCCGTCCTATTAAACATAGGATGACGAGTGATAGAAAGACCCGCTTGATTATTGGCAATCTCTCATGGGTTTGAAACCAAATAGAGAGTAACTTTGCTCTGATACTAATTGTTAGGTTCGTGAATGACACTAAGCGAGGGGGGGGTGAATTAATGCTATCGAAAAAATATTTTGAAACTTTCAGCTTGATAAAAACGTATCGGAAAAGATATTGAAAGTGTGCATGACTTAGAATAAGAGTGATAAGCAATTAAGGCAGAAAACAACAGTAATGAAGAGCAACAAGAAAGTGCACACCAATTTTATAGTGGTTCGGTTGTCATGACCTATGTCCACTCTTGATTCATCCTCCATTGAGGCCACCATCATCCAATATTGGTCTTCCTTCAATAGGCAAAGACCAACTACCCTCTTACAACTCTTTTGTTAGGATCAAGAGCACTAAGAGGGGGGGGGTGAATTAGTGTAGCGGAAAACTTTCGTCGGTTAAAAACGATGTTCGTACGATAAAAGTGTTTTTGATGAAAAACCGTTTTGAAAAGTTCTTTAACTTAAGAGTAAACGGAAGTATAGTTGACGTAAAGTAATGGAGGCAGTTTGCAGTGAAGATAAAGAGCAGAATGTAAATGCAAATTGAGATTTAGAGTGGTTCGGTCAATCTTGACCTACATCCACTTTTGGCTTCCTCCACCGACGAGGTCACCGACGTCCACTAGAGGCCTTCCTTCAATAGGCGAAGGCCAACCACCCTTTTACAGTTTCACTCCTTTTGACAGGCTTAGGAGACAACCCTTACAAATTTTTCACTCATCTCTTGAATGATCAAAACTTGGAAGAAAAGAGGGAGAAGAACTTTTGGCCTTTACAACACTTTTGAGCTCTAAAAATCACAGAATAAGATCAAGATTTCGGTGCTCTTTTATGCAGGAAAGGGTGGGGTTTATATAGGCCCCAAACTGGTTTGAATTTGGAGCTCAAAAATGTCATCTCCCGGATTTCCGGCGTCCTGGCGGTACTACCGTCAAACTGGGCGGTACCACCACCTGACAGAGCTCAAAGACCGAGCTCTAGCCATACCACCACATGACCTGGGCGGTACCACCGCTTGATAGGGGCGGTTCCACCGCCCAGCCTCACTCGGAGACTGAGCCCCTGGCCAGTGCCACCGCCGACCCAAGCGGTGCCACCGCCGGCCAAGAAATCTGGGTCCGAATGGGCTTATCCATTCAGCCCAATTTGGGTCTGTCAAGGGCCTAATTGCCCCAAAATTAAGTTAATGGGATCACCTCCCATTTCTAACTTAATCATCATGCTAACTACGATATTTTAAGACATTATACTGCAGCTTGCTCCATTCGTCAATCGCTTCTTCCGGCGAGCTTCCGGCGAACTTCCGGCGACCATCCAACGATCCCTCGGTGATGTTCCGACGGACTTCCGGCAAACTCCTGGACTTGCGATGATCCACTTGGCGAGTTCCAACAAGCTTCTTTGGCAAGCTCTTGGACTTCTCGGATTTGTTCCTGCAGAACCTCCGACGACCGTCCGGACTTCCGTCGAACTCTCGAACCCCCAACGTGATCATAGTCTTGACTCCAGCGTAACTCCTGCTACATGTCTTACTTTCATCGTAGTTAATCCTGCACACTTATCTCAACATATGGATTAGATAACAAATGACAATTGACTTTATCATCAAAATCCGAGATTCAACATCTTTCTCCTTTTTACAGGTTTAGGAGACAACCTTTTACCAGCCTCACACATCTCTTAGATAGGTGTTGTTCGCACTTTTTGTGCTTTTTTATGCAGGAAAGAGTGAGGTATTTATAGGTTCCAATGACTTCAAAAATAGAGCCAAAAAATGTCTCATCCTGGGTTTCCGGGGTACTAGTGGTACCACCGCTAGTATTAGGTGGTACCACCGCTTGTTGACTAACTTTAGGCAGTACCACTACCCAGTTTGGGCGGTACGATCACTTAACAAAGCCTTGAAGACTGGGCTCTGACGGTACCACCACCTAATATGGTGGTACCACCATATGGTAGTATTAATTGCCAATAATACCATTGCCTAGACCACCTAGGAGGCTAAGCCTCAAGTGGTTTCACCGCCCAATCTGAGCGGTGCTACCACCTGATATGGCTCCAAGTGACTGAATGAGCCATCCAACTAGACCAATTCAATCTTGTTTATGACTTAACTAATTGAGTTAGTAGGATTTCTCCCAAAACTAACTTAAATTAAAGTCCTAATTATGATAGTTAAGGCTAAAACAATTACGATACAAGAAATCTAAGTTGTCTAGTATATCAATTGTTCAATTGAACTCTTGGTGAACTTCGGCGAACTCTTGGCGATCTTCCGATGAGCTTTCGACGAACTCCCAGTGAATTTCCAGTGAGCTTTTGGTGAACTCGTGGTGAACTTCCAATGAGCTTTCACCACATCATCCGATCCTTTGGTATATCACCCGATTCATCCGGCCCGATGCCCGATCATTGACTCCGACCGAACATTGGATTCTTCTTTAATCGTTTTGTCTATCTCACGATCGTAGTTAGTCCTATATCACTTATCTCAACATATGAATTAAATTATTAATTAATTAATTGATTTCATTATGAAAATCCGAGATTCAACAGTCAAGAGGTGAGGTAAATAAACATAGGAGTTCGATAAGAATATATAATCTTGAACTGATTGCATTGTTGGAAATCCACTAGTAGAAAGATGAATCAAAGACTTTTATAAGAAATATGACAAATATTAGAATGACGGTATCTTAATATCAAGGGGTTATCCTAGTTCTATGAAAATCAGGCAAACTTAAAATTGCTTAGTAAGAATCCTCAAACCATTAATCTCGTTGTTCAGTTGAAAGTATGTTGTTAGAACCCTTGCAGATTCTAAACTTGGGGTTGATCTCTTTAGGGGATCGACCTCCTTGGAACTCTATAGGGGTTTCTCCCTCCAAGTTGCTGCTCAAAGGCTGCAGAAAAGATTCATCTATTGCTTATCAAAAGAGGAGGAATACATGGCTATTTATAGGGCTTCTAAACCCTAACTCCTAATAGGACTCCTACTCAAGACTCTTACTTCGAACCAACTCCAATAGGACTCCTACTTAAGACTCCTATTCCTTTACAACTCATATTTCTTGTCTAAGAAACAACCTCCTAACCCTAGCCAACCTCTTCACCTCTTTAATAGGGATTGGCTTAGGTAGGTTTTACATGAATGTCCTTCTCAATTAGGACTCTCCTAGCTAGAGTCCTAACAGTCT
>LVTN01000127.1:170974-188516 GCA_001649415.1 Musa itinerans | reverse complement strand
TTGAATCTCGGATTTTGATGATGAAATCAATTGGTAAATTGTTTGATCTAATATGTATGTTGAGAAAAGTGTATCGGATTAACTTTGATAGTAGTAAGACATAAAGCAAATGATATAGTAGAGTTAAGATCGAGATTTCGTTGGGAGTTCGAGAGTTCGTCGGAAGTTCGGACGTTCATTGGAAGTTCTGCTAGAGCCAACCGAGAAGTCTAGGAGCTTACCAAAGAAGCTCATCAGAAATCGTCAAGAAGATCATCGTGAAGTCCAAGAGCTTGTCGGAAGTCCACCGGAACATTACTGAGAGATCGTCGGAAGTTCGCCGAAAGATCACCGGAAGCTCATTGGAAGACCAATTGACATACCAGAACTAGAATACTTTGTTAAATGTCTTAATTATCGTAGTTAGACTATAAATTGAGTTAGGATTGGGAGATGATCACACTAACTCAATTAGGGGCCAATTGGGCCCTTAATAGGGCTGAATTGGGCCAGATTGAACATCCCATTCAACACCTGAAATCATGGTTGGTGGTGGCACCACTTGGGACTCAGTCTCCTATGTGTTCTAGGTGGTGGTACCGTTGGCAGTTAATGCTGCCAACAGTGGTACTGCCCCTATCAGGCAGTGGTACTACTAGAGCTTGGTCTCCGATCTCTTTTAGGCGATTGTACCGCCCAGACTAGGCGGTGGTATTGCCTAGTGTCAAGTGTCAAGCAGTGGTATCACCCAATAATAGCGGTGATACCGCCAGTACCCAAAATCTAGGGATGTGATACTTTTTTGCTCCAATTTTGAAGCCATTGGGGCCTATAAATGCTCAGGTGTTAGAACCCTTGCAGATTCTAAACTTGGGGTTGATCTCTTTAGGGGATCGGCCTCCTTGGAACTCTATAGGGGTTCCTCCCTCCAAGTTGCTGCTCAAAGGCTGCAGAAAAGATTCATCTATTGCTTATCAAAAGAGGAGGAATACATGACTATTTATAGGGCTTCTAAACCCTAACTCCTAATAGGACTCCTACTCAAGACTCTTACTTCTAACCAACTCAAGACTCTTACTTCTAACCAACTCCTAATAGGACTCCTACTTAAGACTCATATTCCTTTACAACTCCTATTTCTTCTCTAAGAAACAATCTCCTAACCCTAGCCAACCTCTTCACCTATTTAATAGGGGTCAGCTTAGGTAGGTTTTACATGAATGTCCTTCTCAATTAGGACTCTCCTAGCTAGAGTCCTAACATATGTCTTCTTGACTCTTATGAACCATTTATGCTAATACTCTTCTATCTTTATGTAAACTTTTATGGGACGAATTCCTTTCGCATTGAATTTTTATTGAATATTCCCAGTCTTTATGTGGCAATCTAAATACTATCTCATCTTCGAAGTGCAAAGTGAGAGGCCGTCCCCTCTCACTTTTTAAATCTGTCCTGGATTTGAAGGATTTTCTCTTTCACTCCACTTTAATCAATCTTAGATTCCCTAGCACTTGTTTTACATGATCAATAATCATTCTGTTAACGATGGGATTGTTGCTCAATTGGATAGGTTTCTCACAAATTATCATTGGGTTTTTTTATTTCATGAGTTTTCAATTCTCCACTTTCCTAAAATTCACTCAGACTACTCCCTCATTTTAGCTAAGATGACTACCCAATCTCTTAGAATACTCCCTAACCCTTTTGCTTTGAGACCTTTTGGCTAGAACATGGTCAAGTCCATGATATAACCAACAAATCCTTTGCTTAATTTGATCTAAGACTCCTAAATCCCATGGTTGCTTTCCAATAGAGCCTTGCTACTATTAGTTTCTCCCTATCCAAATGGAGGAAATCTATTGGATTGAATTTTGAGAACTCTATTAACATAGCATGGTCGAGCTCTATGTTCCTGAGCTCAAGGATGCCAATGGTAATCTCTCAGATAAGGAGTCTACTGATCTTTAGTCCCTCTACAATAGAGTCATAACCCTCAATAGACAACTTCATTTAAAGTAGTAGTCGAGGGCCAAGATTCAATGACTTGAACATGGGGACATAAACATAATTTTTTTTCACAGAATAGCTTCCTTTAAGCACTCAAAAAATAGAATTTATGAATGAGAATGGCTCTGTGTCTGATTATTCCAATCAGATCCTCAGCTAATTTTTCCTTTGGTATTCTCAGATATAGGACAATTCAGACACCATAGATCCTCTTGATTGATCCCAGTGCCCTCCTCTTCCTTCCGTAACCTTTGTAGACCTTTCTTTCCAGTAGAGGATGAAGTTGCTCTTCACCAAATGAGACCGGGCATGAGCGCAGGTCTCGATGGTTTCAATAAAGAATTCCTTTGGGCTTTCTGTTTAGTACTTAATCCTATTCTTAACTTCTCTTTTTAAGACTCTTAACCTTCGCCCCTAGTTGGGGTAGGACCACCTAATCATTATTATGAAAAAAAAAGAGAACCCTTATATTGTTACTCTTGCTCTATTGCTCTATTTAATGTGGTCCATGCTAATAGTTAACTTTTATGACAGAAAAAATATTCATAATTGTTGAATCTCATATTTTGATGATGAAATTAATTGATAAGTTTTGCAATCTAATCTACGTTTTGAGTAACGTAGGACTAACTTCAATCAGAAAATATAAATCGATTAAAGCAGGAGGAATCAGACGTTGGGCCGGAGTGAAACATGTCTTGAGATTGGATATTAAGCCGAAAGATCAGTTGATGTATCGCCAGAAGGCATTCGTGCCATGAGTTCAGGCATCAGGCCGAAGGATCGGACATTGTGCTAAGGAGATCGGAAGTTGCGGGAGTCAACATGCTGATTGGGCAATACGTCGAAGAAAAGGATGATGCACCGGATGAACCAATAACATGCTGGACAACATAGGATTCATGCTTGCAATCAATTATGTCTAGATCAAGTTAGTTTAGGTCTAATTAAGTTGGTATTGAGGTGAAATAATGTCAACTCAATTAGGGGCCAATTGAGCCTAGGACTGTTTTGGGCCAAGTGGAAGGCTCGTTTAGTGACCCATAACTGGCCCAAGCGATGACACCGCTATACTAGGCAATGGTATCCCCCAGACACAATCTCCTAGACTATGTCAACTGATGGTACCACCCAGACACAGTCTCCCAAATTATGTCAGGCGATGGTACTACCAGTTTGGGCAGTGGTACCGTCTAGTATTAGTGCTACAAGCGGTGGTACCGCCAAGACCCGAGAAACTTGAGACCTTTTTTAACTCTATTTTTAAAGTCATTTGAGGTCTATAAATATCCCATCTTTTCCTACTTAATAGAGCACAAAATTAAGTAGAAAAGGGGGAAAGAATATTTGAGAAAAAAATTAAAAACTTTCTTAGGATTTAGAGTCTCTTCCTCCTAGAGTTAGAAGTTTTCTAAGGGATAAGTGAGGTGTAAAATATTCTCTTCTGGGCCTGTGAAAAGGAGAAAGAGTTATAAGAGTAGTTGGTCTTTACCCATTGAAAGAAGATTGGTAGTGGAAGCCGATGACCTCGAGTAAAGAAGAATCGAGAGTAGATGTAGGTCACGATGACTAAACCACTATAAATCTAGTTTACATTTATTTTATGCGATTATTCACTATGTTTACGAACCAAGGCGATATAGTCTTAACAATGATAACATCATGATTGCCATTTAGGAGGTTCTTTTAGCTATGAATTTTCTTGCTAAGTATATTGACAGCGATTGGACCCATTCATGCACATTTTCTTTGATCTTCTCTTCTCTTGTACCAATGGTTTATGTTCTAATAGTTTCAAAGCTAAGGTCTCAGGTAAGAAGACCCCCTGTCGCCATACCTCTTTATTCTTGCCTAACAAGTCTTATCAACTCTAACCTTTAAAATGGTTGACTGAATGCAGATCACTCCTTTCAACTTTAAAGGGGTAAACATTTCTCACCAGATGTTTATCAACGATCTACTTCTAGCCTTTCGTGCTAATAAAAAATCCTACACCAATGTCCTCAAGGCACTTAACATTTTTTATACTTTAACCTCCAAAAATCCAAACTATACTTCTCAAAGCATTCCACCCCTTCCATCAAGCATTCTATGAGGTACCTTCTTTAGGGCATTTCTCTTCATTTTTTTTAACCAAAAAAATGAGACCGATCAAACAATTCTCAACTCTATTTCTACTCATCTATTGTTCAACTGTAATATATCAGATTCAATTATAAATCATATAATGCATTTAGCATGAAACTTATTTGGAACTCCCCCCTTGTTCCTACCGTATAAAACTTCAGTTGGTACATCATTTTCAAACCCAAAGTTTATGATGATTAAGGTCTTTCTAATCACAAAATTATCAAGCTATCAATTTGTGTTAGAAGGATTCTACCACTTTTAACAATTCTGATTCTCTATGGGTAATGTGTCATTAAGGCTAAATATGGTGATTTTCACCCTTGGAACCTCCATTCTGTCAAAAAAAGCTTCTCTTGGTTCCATAGAAATATCAATCTCTTAGCTAGTGAGATCAGAGGAGATTTAGAAAACTGATTGGAAATTAATTGGTCAAGTACTAACATCTATAGTGATCCTTGAATTGACAATCTTCTTATAAATTTCTGACCTGCTTTTGTTAATGTAGAGAAAATGTGCAATTTTAGCCTGGTTTCGGATCTTCTGTCCTTTAATTGTTGGGATGTAGTCAAAAAATTACAGCTACTCTTTCATAACTCATTGAAAGGATCCAAAAAATTTATATTCCTAGAGAGCCCGATGATGATATCTAGATATGGAGCCCAATTGATTGGGTACTTTGACTGCTATTGATGCCTCGCCTCTCAATATCTTCAAGCTAAATCTAAAGATAATGAGTCTTGGCACGGTTGGAAGGCGATATTACATCTTCTCATCTCCCCAAAAAGTCTAGTTATTCCTTTGAAAGTTGTCTTGAGATGGATGTCCTTCCCACTTCAAACCTCTTTGCTCATCGCTTGCACCGATAGTTGGACGTTATGGTCATGAAGATTCCTCTAGATATATATTCCTTGAATGTCCTGCTACCATCTCTTTTTGGAACCTATTGCAAGCTAAAACTGGTCTTAGCTTAAGGTGTTTTTTTTTTTGACTCCTGGGTAGAGGCTTTGGGAAGAGGAAAATTTTGATACTTTTTCTTTCAAACTGATTCAAGTCTTATTTGTTAATGCCTTTTGGTGTTTATGGCTTAATAGGAATGAGATCAGATTCCACAGTCGCCGTGTCAGTCCATCTATTTTAGTCCAGAGGGCTCTTGCTTCCGATCCATGTCCATATCCTAAGGGCATTAGTAATTTCAATTCTCTGGATCCAAACTTAGCAAGTGGTGCTTTTGACTATATTATGCAATGTGATGACTCGGTTCTCTTCTCCTTAACTTATTGCAGGTATTAGGTTTTGCTTACTCTCACTTCCCAAATCCATCACTATCATGGGTAGCTTCCCATGCATGCAAAGCGTACAATCCATTGATGGCTGAAGCGCTCGCAATATTGAAAGAGCTCCAACATGCTCAAGAATTACAAATTATCGACCTAAAAGATCCAATCTGATTCTCAATCAGAGAACCCCCTTGGTGTATTAGAGAGCCATAATTGCCAATATTAAGTTGAGGATGAACATTTTAACATTCTTTGATCTCAAGTATATACCTTAGATCATTATATTGCAAAGTACATCAATTAACCCTTATTTTTTTTGTAGAACCGTTGGGTTCTCACATTTTTGTAAGCTGGACGATCTAGGCAATACCGCCAACCCTTTTTTTTCTACCTTTTTTCTGATTCAATGAAAGTTGCCTTTCTTTAAAGAAAAACTCTTTTCTCCAGTACCCAGACTGAACCCCAGCTTGTCCTCCTCATCCTATCCCTCTTGTTCATCTCGCCCTTCAAGAAGAATCAGCAAAAATAATAGCTAACTGCAACAGCTAATACTAAAACAATAATGCAATCAGGTCACTGGCTTTAAGCAGAACAACAAAATAGTATTTGATGATCACTGCAAGCTCTCTAATCTCAAAGAAAGGCACAGTGATGTTCAAAGAGACGACACGAAGAAGGATGTCACGTGAGTTGAGAAGCAACAAGTGTAACAGCATAATGCCTTCATGAGATCAGAGTAACCACGGAGATCAAACAATCCTAAAAGAAGAGTGTACCAGGCAACAAGAACACAACCCAGGTCAATGTCAAAACCAAGTACAACAGCATAATGCCTTCATCATAAATCTGCTTTCTGTTCCACAGAAGAAAAATAATTCAAATAATCACTTGAAGAGATTGAACCTTCTCGAGAAAGAAAGAAATAAGGTAACAACAGATTATGAGTGTATCAGTAGACAGTGTTGATGAACTCAGTGACTCAGCACGGCCGGTCCACGGGGAGATGTCGGGAATCTCCGGGCATCTCGGCTGGTTCTCAGGATCTGTCAACCGTTGCTTTGAGGGTTGACGTCAGGGGCGTGAGCAGCGTTTTCTCTCCAGAGGGTGGCGATTTCCTGCAAAAGAAAAGACCTTCGTCGGATGTTTTCTGACTTTGATCCCTCCGATGATTAAGTCAGTAGTGAGTTGGATCTCTTTCTCTTTTTCTTCTCTCCTTAGCCGGATGCCTGGCCAAGGATTTTTATACTATTGTACGAGGGTCGGCCGTACGCGGGTTTGGTGCGACGGTCAGCTCTTGAGAGGTGAGATGGTACCTTTGCGTGGTTGTCATCCCGGGATGTGTGGAGCGGCGCCGTCCCGGGACGCGCAGGACGGCGCTGTCTCGGGACGCGCGGGACGGCGCTGTCTCGGGACGCGCGGGATGGCGCCGTCCTGAGTTTTCCGGGGGCAGATCATACTAAACAATGCCCTGGTACGGAATCTAGTTCGTCATGCGGGGGCATTCTCCTTGTTGACTTGGCTACGGCATGGCGGCAAGTGGCATTAGTTGTAACGTGGCAGGACTGTCAGAATATACCCTATCACTTCTCTCCCCCCCCCCCACCGAGGCGTGCCGTGTGGTCTTTGAGAGGGCGAGAGGCGCGCTTGGGTCGAAACGCCTTGGATATGTTGACTATTTGCGAGGGCTCGTCATGAGGTGATTCTGGGCGGCACTCGGGTAGGGCGACATTGGTAGGCCGTCAGCCAGAGGATCGAGCTGTGTGATTTGAGTCAGAGACTGCACCGTGGGTTTGAGTTTGGGGTTGGCGGGTCGCAAGTCGGGAATCGATCTGGAGCGACTCAGGCTGTGAACTGGGACGGCGAGTCGTAAGTCGGGAATCGATCTGGAGCGACTCGGGCTATGAACTGGGTCGACGAGTCGCAAGTCGGGAACCGATCTGGAGCGACTCGTGCTGTGAACTGGGTCGACGAGTCGTAAGTCGGGAATCGATCTGGAGCGACTCGGGCTATGAACTAGGCCGGCGAGTCGTAAGTCGGGAACCGATCTGAAGTGACTCGGGCTGTGAACTGGGCCGGTCGGGGAATTGCGTTACGTTAGGTGTCGTGCATCACGTGTCATGCCGAGTGGGGCGGCGTTGGTTATGGTGGGAAACCATGTTACGTTTGGAGCCGTGCGCCACGTGTCGTGCCGAGTGGGGCGGTGTTGGTTTTGGCGGGAAACCGCGTTACGTTTGGAGCCGTGCGTCACGTGTCATGTTGAGTGGGGCGGCGTTGGTTCTAGCGGGAGGTCTTGGGTGACGGGACGTTTCGGGATCTCTGAGACCGGCGAATCTAGGGAACCTGAGGAGTCATGATGGTTTCGAGGGCCGCGATCATCTCTCTCCCCGGAAAGCTCGACCGTCTCCTCTGGCCAGTTCTTTATAAGCTTCCGCCAGAAGGGTTTCCCTCATCTTTGCTCTACTGCCATCACCTCGTCTGGCCGTCGTTGCCTTGCTTGTTCTGTTTAGCGACCCGGCTTCTTCCCCACTAATTTGAGGTCGGGATGTCTTCGCCTTCCTCGTCTTCTTCTCCGACTTCTACTTCTTCTTCC
This sequence comes from Musa itinerans, assembly GCA_001649415.1. Lineage (NCBI taxonomy): Eukaryota > Viridiplantae > Streptophyta > Magnoliopsida > Zingiberales > Musaceae > Musa > Musa itinerans. Next base: position 180,533 of record LVTN01000127.1, on the reverse strand, counting down.
GAGGGCCCCGGGGTTACTCATTTGTCTCTGGGAGATGTGCCTTTGGAGGCTGTGGGGAGTTCCGTCCTGCTTGCAAGTCTCAAGCTGTGGCATGATATAGATTCAGTGGTGACTGAGGCGCTTCTGGGGGAGCTTCGGGATCGTTATTGTATCCCAGAAAGTTATAGCCTCTTCGCCCCTCGGTCGGGTCAACGGCCTTATGATCAGTTTCCCTAGGGATTTGGGCTGACGGTGGGTGCCCTTGAGGCGGGACTGCGATTCCCGCTTCATCCTGTGATCGAGGATTGCCTCTGTAAGTGGGGTATATCGCCATCTCAGATGGCGTCGAACTCTTGGCGCTATTTGGTGGCTTTCCTCGGGGAGTGTCGTGCGGCCGAGATAGAACCGTCTAGGGCTCTATTCCTGGCCTGCTTTCGACTATGTAGGGGTCGGGGTGGTTACTACTTAACCTCCCGCAGTGGGTTCAAGATTAGCGGCGCCCCCTCCAACAACAAAGGTTGGAAGAGCCGCTTCTTCTTTGTTAGTTGCAGTCGGGGGTGGGGCTTCAGCACTGGGTGGACTTCCTGCACCGCCGACAATGTCCTCCCACTGTTTTCAGGCAGAGAGTCAGCAGACGTAAATCGACTGAGGAGCATTCTGTCCTCTTCTCGGACAATCAGAGAGATGACCGAGGAGTGGCTGGTCGAGGCGGGGTTGAGCCCGGTTGCTAAGGGTATGGTTGTCTTCATGCCGCATACTATTTGTTTGTCCCGAGCTATCTAACCGACCGGGTTTTTACAGAGATGGTGAACCTTCGGTCTGTAAAGAAGGCGCCTCATGCCAAAGCCACTGTGGCTTCATCTCGGGGCGGCGAGGGCTCCGGAACCGAGGATGTCCCGAAGCGGGGCGCGCTTGAGGGAGCACCGAGATCTCCGAGCATGAGTCAGCCTGCCAAGAAACTGAAGACCATGGTTCGGAAGGTGTCCGCGAGGTCGGCCGCTCGTCAACGCGCCTCCACGGGACCAACAAGGGTTGCTCCACCAGGCGAGGGCTCGGGGGGTGCCAAAGGCAAGGGGGCGGTTGGCCTGTCCGACGATGATCCTGTACATAGGGCCTCGGCGTGCCCGAAGTCGATGTGGGACTTGTGCCGTGTTGGTCGGTCAGAGGGCGAGGAGTACTGGGCCTTGAGTATGACCGACCTTCCTGCTGGTGCGCCGGGAACCCCCTATGCCACTCGGTGGCCTGACCTCAAGGCCGATAGCCGTATCTGGGCCGATGGGCCGACGACCCAGGAGTTTATCCGGGGAACGCTGCACCCGGCTATGGCTAAGGAACTTTACGGTTCCACCTCGGAGGTGCTGGCAGATCGGGCGGCCAAGTCACTGGTCTGGGTAAGTAGCGGCGTTCCTCCCTTCGTCGCCCCCTCCTTTACGTGAGTCTTGATGTTAATCTTGATACAGGGTCAACACTATGCCATGGCGCTTATTGACTGAGTCCTCGACGCTAGGCGGGTGATCAAGCGTCAATCGGACACCTATGCCGCCCTTCGCCTGGAGAACCAGGAGCTGGGGAACTCGTTCGGCCCGAAGGTCGTGGCAGTGGTCAAACAGCGTGCCTCGACTTTGGACGAAGAGGTGAACTGTCTGAAAGCAGAGCTGGAGGAAAGCCAGGCTCGCACTCGGACGTTGGACGATGAATTGCAGATGCTTTCAAACGACATCGAGTTTGCCAGGTCTTCCGCTTGGGCTACTAAAGAGGCCTTGAAGGAGGAACGACTGGCGCTGCCTGAGCGGATAAAGAGGGCGATTGTCAAGTACAAGGCGTCTGTCGGGTTCGAGTGTGGCCTAGTGAGGTCGGGACGGGCGACGTACGAGTTCGGATATCGGGTGGCTTGTGCTCGCATTCGGGCGAGTCATCCAGAGTTGGAACTAGAGTCGGATCCCTTCGCCAGCCGACGAGGCTATGGATATGCTGGTGAGTGTTCCCTTTGACAACGGGCCTAAAACTCCTCCCCAAAGTTGACTTGTATTCGCCTTTCTTGGTTTTGGTCTGGTCGACTCTTGAATTTGTACTGCCTGATCATTATATGCACTTTCTTGTTAATGAATAGATCTCTGTTTTGTATCTCGCATGGTTTGTTTTGGCTGTGGTCGTGCATGTTCTCCCATAACACGTGCTCCAAGCACCTTGCCCGACTCTTTTTACGGGTAGAACTTCTTCAGATTTGCTGCATTCCATGTTCTTGGCAGGGGGTTTCCATCCATAGTTTCGAGTCGGTAGGTCCCTTCCTGGACCATGTCATAGACTCTATAGGGACCTTCCTAGTTGGGCACGAGTTTGCCTCTTGCTCGGGTCGCTTACCTCGGCCTTTCGAAGGACGAGATCCCTGACCTTGATTGGTCGAGGGCAGACCTTGCGGTTGTATATCCGAGCTACAGCCTTCTTGTACACTAAGGTGCATAGGTGTGCCTCGGCTCTCTTCTCTTCGAGGAGATCTAGGTGTGCTCGCAGGCCTTCCTCGGAATTTGCTTGTTTGTAGTCGGAGGTACGCAAGGTCGAAAACACTACTTCAGGTGGGAGTACTATTTCGGTTCCGAACGCGAGGCTAAACGAAGATTCTCCCGAAGTAGTTTTTGGGGTTGTCCGCATTGCCCATAGGACGCTAGGCAGCTCGTCCACCCAGGCTCCATGTGCGCCCGTGATCCTCTTCTTGAGGCCCTCTAGGATCGCCTGATTCATTACTTCGGTTTGACCGTTGGTTTGGGGGTGTGCCACTGAGCTGAACTTTAACTGTATCTCGTACGACTGGGAATAGGCCTTGAACTTGGCGTTGTTGAACTGAGCTCTGTTGTCAGTGATGATAGCCCTTGGAATCCCGAATCGAGTGATAATGTTTCTCCAAGTGAAACTTTGAACTTGTTTCTCGGTGATGGAAGCCAAAGGTTCGACTTCAACCCATTTCGTGAAATAATCGACCCCCACTATGATGAAGCGTCGTTGTCCCGAAGCTGGAGGAAAAGGCCCAAGGAGGTCAAGTCCCCACTTGGCGAAGGGCCAGGCCGCTTCCATCGGGGTGAGAGGGACCGCTTGTTGGTGTTGTAGCCGAGCGTGTCTTTGGCATTGTTGACATTGTTGTACGTACGACGCGGCGTCCCAACGCATTGTTGGCCAGTAATACCCTTGCTTGAGAGTCTTGAAGGCCAAAGTTCGTCCCCCGATATGCTCCCCACAAATCCCCTCGTGGAGCTCGACGAGGACCGTTCTGGTCTCGGATGGCGCGAGACAGCGTAAGAGAGATTAAGAAAAGCCCTTGCGGTATAGCTTTCCACCAACTACGCAATACCAGGCTTGGGTTCGCCTCAATCGTTTCGCGACTATCAGATCGTCGGGCTTTGTCCCGTCTTTCTTGAAGCAAAGGATCTCTTCCATCCAGTTCGGTGAGGCTTGAGTTTCAGCGATGTTGTATGATGATATTGTCGGTGCTATTATGGACTCGGTTGCCCGGGTCGCTTCCAGGTCTCGGGCGGAGGCTGACTTTGCCAAAGCATCGGCCTGTGTGTTCTGGGCCCGAGGTATCCGAGTGACTGAAAGCCGGTTGAAGAGGCGGGCGAGCCGCCGCGCTTCTGCCAGGTATAACGCCATGATCGAGTCTCGGGCTTCATAGTTCCCGTTCATGTGTCCTGTCACCAGCTGGGAGTCGCTGAAGACCCTCGAGGTTGCCCACCTACATCTCCAAGGCGAGGCGTAGGCCGTGGAGCAACGCTTCGTATTCTGCCTCGTTGTTGGTGGCTCAAAATTGTAGCCGGAGTGATCTTTCGTAGGTTTCTCCGGTTGGGCCCTTGAGGATAAGTCCGATCCCGGCTACCTCAGTGGTGGCCGAGCTATCCACGTGTAGGGTCCACATGCGATCGTTGTCTTCACGCCCATCTGCACGATCTTCAAGGGTTAGTTCAGAGATGAAGTCAGCCAGTACCTGAGCTTTGATGGCGCTTCTAGGAGAGTATTGGATGTCGAATTCGCTGAGCTCGACCGACCACCAAAGATCGGATTTGGATAGGATTTGTCGCAACGGCTGGTCGGTGACGACTTTGATTGTGTGAGCCTGGAAGTATGGTTGCAGTTTTCGAGCCGTCTTCATCAACGCGAGGATCAGCTTTTCGATCGGGGAGTACCGCACCTCGGCCCCAACGAGGACATGGCTGACGTAGTAGACGGGTTGTTGCGTCGGTGATATTTCCCGAACTAACACCGAGCTGACCGCCTGCGCCGATGCCGCCAGGTAAAGACCAAGGGTCTCTCCTGGCGCGGGGGAGGCGAGTCAGGGCAAGCGGACGAGGCATGCCTTTAGCTTCTTGAAGGCTTCTTCACATTCCGGGGTCCATGTGAAGTTGTCGACCTGTCGCAGAGCCCAGAAGAGGGGGAGGCATTTGTCACCTAATCGTGATATGAACCTGTTGAGCGCCACCAGCTTTCCGGTAAGGCATTGTACCTCCTTGATCGAGCGGGGCGGATGCATCTCGGTTATGGCCCGAACCTTCTCCGGGTTAGCGTCTATTCCTCTCTGGTGGATAATGAAACCGAGGAATCTTCCCGAGTTAACCCCGAAAACGCACTTTGCGGGATTTAGGCGCATGTTGAATCGTCTAAGGGTCTGGAAAGTTTCCGCCAAGTCAGCTAGGTGTGCGCTTGCGGTTTTGCTCTTCACAATCATGTCGTCCACATATACTTCCATGTTCCTCCCGAGCTGGTGTTTAAACAACTTGTCGACCATCCTTTGGTAAGTTGCCCCAGTGTTTTTTAGGCCGAACGGCATCACTTTGTAGCAGTATATTCCTCTATCGGTAATGAAGGTGGTGTTCTCTTGGTCTTCTGATGCCATTCGGATTTGGTTGTAGCCCGAGAATGCATCCATGAATGTACGGAGTTCATAGCCTGCAGTGGCATCGACTAGCTGGTCTATCCTTGGAAGTGGATAGCAGTCTTTGGGGCACGCTTGGTTGAGATCGGTATAGTCAACGTACATCCGCCAGTTTCCATTTGGTTTTTTAACGAGGACTACATTCGACAACCATTGAGGGTACTTCACCTCGGTAATGAACCCATCCTCTTTAAGGCAGTCGACCTCCTCGCTGATCGCCTTTTGTCGGTCGGGAGCGAACTTCCTCGGCCTTTGCTTTACTGGCTTAGCCCCGGGGTCGATGCTGAGCTGGTGTTCGGCTACCTCCTGGTCAATCCCTAGCATTTCCTTGGGTGACCATGCGAATACATCGGCGTTTTTTCTTAGGAAGTTGATGAGCTGGAGCTGATATTCTTCAGGTTGTGCCGTACCGATTTTTACGATCAGATCGGGTCGGTTTCTTTTTAAAGGCACCTCGGTGAGTTGTTCTGGGGGCTCAAGGCGTGTCGGTGGTATGGCTACTCCTCGAGGATCCTCGTCTCGAGGGTGTGACTTCTCCAGGAGAGCAACCGCTGTGAGGTAGCATCTCCTTGATTCTCCTGGATCGCTTCGTGATTCCCCGATCCCTGTCAAAGTCGGAAACTTGATGGCCCGATGGTAGGTCGAGACTACCGCTTTTAGTTTGTTGAGTGTCGGGTGGCCAAGGATGACATTGTAGGCCGAGGGTAGGTCGACCACTATAAAGGTAGTCATCGTTGTCTTGGTCATTGGTTCCTCCCCGATGGTGATCGGGAGTGTGGTTGTGCCGAGCGGGGAGATGGAGTCCCCGGTGAATCCGGTGAGCACCAAGCTCATGGGAGTGAGATCCTCCACGGTCAAACCGAGCTTCTTAAAGGCGTCGAGGTATAGCACGTCGGCAGAGCTTCCAGTGTCAACCATTACCCTTTTTACCCAAGCGTTGGCGATCTGAATGGAGATCACCAGAGCATCGTCGTGATGGGAGCGCTCAACCTCTTTGGCTCCGAAGGTGATTTCGGGCTCGAGCTTGGGTCGGGGGCGTTTCTCGACCACGCTCTGAGCATAGGCCTTCCTCGCTATTGAGCTGCTTCCCCCGGCCGCCGGTCCTCCAGAAATGACGTCGATCTATCTCTCGACGGGCATCCTAGGACGTGGGGTCGCTTCCCGGGGTTCCTTGAGGTAGCGACCAAGGTGACCCCTCCGGATCAGGTCCTCGATTTGGTTCTGGAGGTCGTGGCAGTCTTCCATGTCGTGGCCGTAGTCTTGGTGGAACCTGTAATATTTTGACCGATCTTTGTGAGTAGCTTTCACGGGGTTGGGTGGTCATAAAAGACCCTTCTCCCTGATTTGGAGGAAGATCTCGGTACGAGATGCGTTTAGCGGGAGGGGCGGGGGCCTCGGCAGTAGTAACTCAGGTCAGTCGGGCCTCCGTCGGGACTGCACTAATGCGTTGTGGTCAGTGAGTCAGCACGACCTAGTCCACGGGGCAATGTCGGGAATCTCCGGGCGTCTCGGCTGGTTCTTAGGATCTGTCAACCGTCGCTTTGAGGGTTGACGTCAGGGGCGTGAACGGCATTTTCTCTCCAGAGGGTGGCGATTTCCTGCAAAAGAAAAGACCTTCGTCGGATGTTTTCCGACTTTGGTCCATTCGACGATTAAGTCAGTAGTGAGTTGGATCTCTTTCTCTTTTTCTTCTCTCCTTGGCCGGATGCCTAGTCAAGGATTTTTATACTACTGTACGAGGGTCGGCTGTACGCGGGTTTGGTGCGACGATCGGCTCTCGAGAGGTGAGATGGTACCTTTGCGTGGTTGTCGTCCCGGGATGTGTGGAGCGGTGCTGTCCCGGGATGCGCGGGATGGCGCTGTCCCGAGACGCGCGGGATGGCGCTGTCCCGGAACGTGCGGGATGGCGCCGTATGGCGCCGTCCTGAGTTTTCCGGGGGCAGATCATACTGAACAATGCCCTGGTACGGAATCTGGTTCGACGTGCGGGGGCATTCTCCTTGTTGACTTGGCTACGGCGTGGCGACAAGTGGCATTAGTTGTAACGTGGCAGGACTGTCAGAATATACCCTATTAGACAGAATCACAGTGATGGGTAGAATAACTTCGCATACAGACATCACAGAAACCCACATGTTGCTAGGGCCAAGCACTGATTTTGGAGGTGATCATCGAGAACTCTTCAAGAAGCAAGGACTTGGAACTGATTCAGGATTCAAGAACCTTTCGGGAAGTGCAAAGAAAAGCAAAACGAGTGGCAATTTACCTTCCCTCTGAGATCAGGCCCCTGCCCAGTCTCCTCTGTGGTTTTGGGTCTCAAGCAGCAGACAAAGGCGATTCCCCGTTAGCTCCTCCCCCGTGGGTGGGAAGAAGTCGAGGTAGCCTCCTTATAGGTTTGGACAGTTGAGTCCGGTATTAGTTAGCCCAACTTGACCCCACCTAATTATTAAACCAACTAGACTAACATTTAATTAAGGAGACTTAGGTGCAAGCAGTTCACTGCACTCGGAACTTGTAGAAAGTGTGATCCTATTGTAAGTGAAAAAGAAGAGGCATTCGCACAAACACTGTCGTGTTGTTACCTTCCGGTAAAAGAGACAAGAACTGGAGTAGCAAAGCTCCATGTAAACAAGCGATAGGACCACAGAATCCAGCAGAAAATCACAAAAAATGTTCTTCCAGGCTTCACAATCCACTATTCACGTCCTCGTATTAACATACAAAAGAATCAACGTACGTCTGCATGCCCTAGCGAGCTTTCGTGATGGCGTTCAGCTTCGGGTAGAGGATGTCATAGTGATCGGCTTCTGCAGCGCCACCGGGCCTATACAACAAGGTTATGAAGGGCAGTCGGCGGCTGGACGAGCTTGACGTTGCAACACGCCGGGCTGCATGCAGAGTATATCGGACCTCGTCCAGCGAGATGGAGTCAGGAGGGAAAGTCTTTCTGCTCCATCTTGGTATTTTCCATTGGGTTGTAGGGCTGAAGTCACAGTGGAACGGAGACTGCCGCCCTAATTGATCCAGTCTCGTGTCAAGGAACACAACACGCACCGCCACACCCAGTGCATCCGACAGAGCAGCGAGCTGCCTATGGTAGGGGATGTTTTCTCCATCGCCAAGAATGCTGTGAACCTGCAAAAGTATGTGAATCTTCAGCGCCTGCACGCATGATGGCCAATTAAAGCGTCCTACCTCGTCGTAGTCTGTGTCTGGATCAAACAGGATTTCAGCAGCTTGCCTGGCTATTTCATTTGAAGCAGCATAGCCTAAGAGTGAAATGACTGACCGAGCAAACACATTAGAGAACACTGAACGAAGAGAAGACACAAGAAATTTAATGGTGAGCAAAGCGTCCCACTTGAAGCTGAATCCCACTGTCTCAGGCTCCTCGACAGAAACTCCTTGTGACTGAGCTCGCAAAGCAACAGAATACTTCAATCGCTATGTAGAAGAGTTCTTGAAGAGACTATAGTTCAAGCAATCACCTTCGTGGTCTCGATTCTTCTCTGATGTGCTCGTACAGCAGCTGGAGGAACATCTGAAGGCAATTTCACTTATAAGGACCAAAGGAGAACTTATACGCAAGCAGATAGAGTTGGAAAGCATATTCTTACCTCTCTCAGCTCTTCAAAGTTGGCACAGATATTGCCGCGGATGTCATTTGTCCACTGACATAGTGTAAGACTTTGTCCGATACGATCGACCTCGGTGTTGTCTCGTGTGACCCAAATGTGCTCCTAACTCCGGCAGAAACAGAAACACCATATAAGAAGATGCAGAACCACTAAGTTGCATCAAGTTCTCAAGATGTTGTGATGGGTTACCACATAGGCAAATAGAAAGCTTCGGTATAACGAAGCACCATCGTTTCGTATCCGCCGAAAGAAAGCATACAGTCGATGAAGCAGCTGAAAGTCGGAAAACATGCTTATCCTAACTTTCCCATCTTATATGCGACGGTAAAGTCGACGAGAAGAAAGAGGAAGAGATGGTGATGAGCAACAGAAGATGAAACCTGGATATTTTCGCGCAGGACTTTTTCACTTCTGCGGTATTCTGCTACCATTGAGCGAAAAGTTTCCTGCAGTACAATTAGAGAATCAACAGAGTACTTAAAGGTATATGGCCTTGTTGTGGTATATTTTTATGATGAAGTGTGATGTATATTTCAAAGTTCGTAATTGTTAGTTGTCTAGTGGGATTATTCTCTTAGTTTTTTTTTTTTAGTCTCTCCTCCTCACATATGAATATCTTCTAATATTTTCCTCCAATTCATGTGTCATTCAATTGTCTCCGTCAATCTTTTACTACCAATAGGAGATAATTCTCTTTTTTAATCTTCTCTCACATATGGATATCTTCTAAGAATAATCTCTCTTTCATTCATTACAACCGTAACACAAATACATTTCCCAGAATTTAACCAAGTAACTGAAAGAACAGAAACATGATGCATGTTCAAGAACTAGTTGAAGAGAGCTGCTTACCTTTTCTCCAAACGCCAGCTTCTCCTCATTCTTCTCCTCAACCTCCGCCTTCAAGAAGTATAAGAAAAGAAGAGCTCAGATGTTTCATTGCATTTGAGCAAGAACCACTGGATGGTTTTAAAGAAAGACAAAGTCATGTGCAAGAAAGAACTCAGAAAGAGAACTATATATA
>LVTN01000127.1:100792-166393 GCA_001649415.1 Musa itinerans | reverse complement strand
TTGGCTAAGGATTTATTTGAGCAAGAACACATGAGATATTCCTCTCATGACACTGAGAGTGGATGATCCTCTATCGACACTCATAGTCCTTGTAAGGTTGGCTACCACTCCCGATGATCGGTTGTACAAGATCTGGACCTTCCAAGCCTATAAGTTCGATATCAAATAGTGGAGTACTCATACGGGATATCCTTGGTGTCTTAAGTCTAAGGACTAGATACACCACTAGGATGATAGAATCGTTGTTTGATAATAAGGCATCATCAACCATCCAACATTCCGTGAGCGGATCAATCAGTGAACTCAATCTTCATCATATTGACGAGATCAACTGTATCCGTAGTGTATCCCTAGTGTCCCCACACAAGCAGCTATGAGATCAACTGTCTCCATCATATTGACGAGTATATAGCACACTAGTTTGTCCGGTTATCTCGATGTCCCTATTGAGTAACCTATAACCAAGATTATTCATTGTTTGTGTTTAAAGGTGAATCGGTCTCATTATCATGATCTCATCACGATCTGATTCCTATTGCATAGATCAATGGACATCACAATATATATATATATATATATATATATATATATATGCAACAAGCAATATAATGTGATAAAATGTCAAATAATATAATAAGCAAATAGAATGTGTATCATGTCACACGTGCTATCACTCACGTGATTGGCTTATAGGGCACCTATAACTAGCAACAGTATCTATAGATGCTTATCCATATTGACCTTACGGAGAACAACATAAAATGATTCCATACCATTTATGATTTTAGCCACGATCTCCCAAAATCTAGAGGAAAGAATGACCTTTTCTTTCTTTCCATCGCTCGATCTCGAATATCTATAATCAGACCACTCCTATGAGGTGACCATTGCCTTTAAGCCATGTCTCTTTTGCTGTAACGACTTTAATACAATAAAATTGGTAGCAAATTGAGTGACTCCAAATCAAAGTATCTCACCATTTATATACTTTTGCATTAAAGAGTTGACCCAATAATGGTTATATATACACTTTGTAATTAACTGTACTCAAGCTACATACTTCTTGACCGCGTCTAACTGACCAATATCCTTCAGCATTAAATCCATGCAATAAGCTACACACGAAGTCTAAAATAATATTTTTATTTTTTCCATCAATTGTAAACTAGTCTTCTTGAAATTCACTCCATTGTTAGTTACTATTTGGATAATATACTATGGTCTAATCTGCTCTACTATGATGTCCATCAAGCTCTCAATATAGTATACATCTTGGATCTTATCAGAAACATTAACTGACTTATGAAATACCATTTTTCTATTACAATAAATAAGAAAGTTGATGATACTCATTCTTGTTGGCTCTATCCAATTATCATATATTAATGTTACCTTATATTTGTCTCATTGCCTCTTAAAAGATTTGATCTAATCCTTTAGTTCTATTACCTCTTCATCTAAGTACACGTCGTGAATCTCCCTCATTGTTGGAAGTTGAATCCCCGTGCCAGACTTTTGAATAAAGGAGACCATACTATGGTAATATGGACCTTAGGCTATGTTGGTTGGAGTCCTATGGAAATTGAACCATTTTGTAATTATCTTCTCAATATCTCACTTCTTTTCTTTTGTATATATATCGTCAATCCATGTATGTTTCGCTATTTGTGGGTGATAGGCTTATGGATCAATATTAACAATATATGGTATAGATCGCTTACCAAGACCTCTCATAAAACCACGAAGTTCACTATGCCTCGTGCTACTAGCTTGGCATAACTAAGAAGGAACAGTTGGCAGCCTCATGCTGGTCGACCTTTGGATTCTACTGTCATCATCATGATCCCATTGTGAGTCAGGTCGTCAATGCCTCATTGTTTTATTAACCATAAACTAATGCTCTAATGATGCACGAATTCCAGCTATGAGATCTGGGTTGACTTCATCATCGAGACTCTCATACTGATCATAAATAGGTTCCTACGTAGCTCTACAGTATTCTTCCTTAACTATTGTCTTCCTTTGTAATATATCTTCCTTTGCTTATTGTAGCTTGCTTTGAAATAATTTATAGATCTTCATCGGAAACTTCTTGCATTTTGCAATATCGAGATATCCATCGGCCAAATACATCTTCACCCGAGTTATTCCTCTACCCTTGCCATTGTAGTCACAATAAATACATTGCCAATGATGATGGTTCTCATCCATCTTTCGAGCATGAACCCATGCATCATCATATAAATGTTCCTTTGGTGTCATGTTCTTACCAAATTTAAATTAAATAAGCTATAAACATGTTGAATTGACCTAATATCGATAAAAAATCATTAATCGTAGCATTAAATAATTTTATTAAAACCTAACTAAACTTATTTTACCATTATAAATATATAAAACATATTAAAAAATATTAAATACGTAATTTTGATCCAATATAGATCAAATAATTATAAAATCATTATTAAATACACTAACCATAGGATTAACATAGTTAATTATGCATCATTTACTTATTTTTCAATACTATAAATATGTCAAACACCCTAATAGGTATTAAAGACATTGAATTGACCTAAAATCGATCAAATTTTTATTAAATCATTAATTATAGTATTAAATAACTTTAATAAAACCTACTTAAACATATTTTATCATCATAAATATGTGAAATATATAAAGGAATCATTAAATATATAAGATCAAATTATTATGAAATCATTATTAAATACACTAATCACATGATTAATATAGTTAATTATCTATCAATTACTTCTCTTTTAAAAATATATATCAAACATCGTATTAAAGACATTGAATAGACCCAAATTTAATCAATTTTTGATTAAATCATCATTAAAATCACTAATTAAAGCTTTAAACAACTTTAATAAAATCTAATTAAACATATTTTTACCATCATAAATATTTTTTAATATTTAATATGTATGAAATATAAATATTTAACCAATTAAGTGTCTAATTTCAAATAAATCAATATTAAACACACTAATCATAATATTAAATATCTTAATTACTCTCTAATTAAAGAAAGAGAATACATTAAAAAGTTTTTCCTCTTAATCTTTTCAAATTAGCCTTAATTCAATTCACAAATCCTTGCTTTGTATAGTTTAGGAGAGTACAAATGTGAGAATAAAAAAGAGAATGTGAGAAAAAAAGAGCTTGAGATAGTTTAAGAGAGTGTGAGAGTGAAATAGAGTGAGATAGTTTAAGAGATAATTTTGACCATTATTGATTGTATTGGGTAGTAACGGTCAATTTCGACCGCTACCCAACTGTACCAAACGGTGGTCGAAATTTCGATCGTTACCACCTGATACAGTCCTATATCATCCGATACGAGACTATATCAAGCATACCACTCTATAGTGGACGGTTCGCATATCGATCTATTGGCAAACCAGTATGTACCACTCGATACAAGTGGTATAATTGGAAATTTAAATCCTTGCTATTAATTGATAAGATACAAATGGTTTAAAATCAAAATAACTAAAATAAAATTTATTTAAAAATAATTTTACCTAATTGGATTATGAAATTTTAAAAAGCATTTATACATGTGTAAATTTAAAAAATAAGCTAATAAGTCTAATAAATATAATAATATTACATTAAGTCTGAATCCTAATACTAAGTCATAGTAATTGTATGACATCAATGTTATACTTCATTCTATATATGACAACATTGTTAATTTTTTCTATTATAATCCAAAATGACATCTATAATTTATTTTGTCAAGACAATTATGTTATCACATTCAACCATAATATATACATATATGAATAGGATAGCAAAAATAAATAATTTTAATTATGTAAGAAAAAATATTAATTATAATATTCACTTAAATATGTATCACTATATCTTTTTATGAATTGCTCATAAACCTAATCATAAGAATATATTTTGTTAGATACTTTAAGTAGTAAAATTTAAGTAAATGAACCAGCAATCAATATAGTAGAACTCAAAACATATATTAATTGACACTAGTTGTTTCTGGACTCATTCCTTAACCATAAAATACTTTATGCTAATATATTAGGATCCACTATAAAACTTATTATTTTTAGAGGAGAAAGTTACTATAGTATATTAAAACATATCTTCAACAACTTGACAATTGAGTATGATCATACTAAGTTGTGAGATGAAATTCCACAATAAATTAACTTTTATTATCGATAATGTAATTTGCATTATGTTATTTATGTAAATTGTCCCTCCAACTAATGTAAACATAAATCATAAAGTGGATTTCTTGTTATTGAGATAATTTGTAAATTAATATATAAAAATATCATCAATTCAATTGATCTAATATTTTATATATGAGCATCTAGTCTTTTGTCCCTTATAGATATCTTATTTTATTCCTTTATAGCTTTCAATATTTTATTTTTGGATAACTCTAATATCTATCTAGTATTTCAATTGTAAAACTAATATTTGTATATAGTTAAGCATATAAAAGACTTTCTACTATGCACATATGAAATCTTTTTTATTTAATTCTTTAATTTAATTTTTTCTATGTTAATTTTAAAAGACACTAACTTTAATTGAATCTTACACCTTTATGATTACTTAACAAAGCTACGTAGTAAATCTCTCTAAGACTCGATTACTAAATCTTTTATGAGATAATTTTAATAATCATTAAAATGTATTGCTAAATATCTCTATGTTAATAAGATAAGTTATCTCAACTGTATCAATCATCTTAAAGTTCTTAATGAAAAATCTCTTAATTTCATTCAATAAACCAATATCATTATTAACAAGTAAAATATCATCTATATATAAAACCAATATAATAAAGTAGCTTGTACTAACCTTAAGATATAAATATTGATCAAAAGTATTTTTCTTAAATTTAAAAAAATAGTACAATAAAATTTTATATACCATTATCTTATAAGCTTGTTTAGGTCGTAAAGAGATTTTGAAAATTTCCAAACTAAAATTTTTCTTTCCTTTTTTTTTCTCTACAAATCATTTGGATTGTTCCATATAAATTTTCTCATCTAGTTTTTTACTTAAAAAAGTTAATTTCACATCCATCTAATAATTCAAAATTATAATGAGCTACCAATATCATGACAATTCTTAATAAGTCCTTTAGAAATACTAAAAAAAATGTCTTGTTATGATCGATATATTTTATATGAGTAAAATCTTTGATCAGAAATCTAGCTTTATATCGTTCAATAATATTTTTTAAGTTATGTTTAGTCTTAAAGATCAATTTATAACCAACTACTTTACAATTATTAGGTAATTTGATGAGCTTTCAAACATCATTCCGATCCATTAATTTCAACTCTTCTTTTATTACATGGTATCATTATTTAGCTACTTTTCATGACTTATGAAAACAATAAAAGATTTTTTTGATTCTTATGTCATAAATTGATTCTTATAAATATACCATATAATCATAAAAAATAATCCTTTCTCCTTGAGATTTTTTTAAAACTATTGGTTATAGTTGTTATACATGTTCGTCAACAGTAATATCAATATTATTCTATTATTCACCTTCATCAAATTGCTTAAGATTTGAGAAACAACAACCTCTCGAATAAGAAATAATAAAGAATCATCAACCTATATCTCCCCAATATTAAATTTTAAGATTATTACTCTCACGAATTCATTATTTTCTAGGAACCTAGCAAAAAATCAAGATTTTGATCTAACTCATTATGTCTACTATAAAATTCACCACTCTTATCAAATTTGATAATTTTAACTTTATATCTAATTATCTCTCAACTCATCATATATATAAAGGTGTCAATAATCTTAAGACCTTATAAGAATTTGATAAAATTTAAATTTTAAATGAGCCAAAAAAGTAATTAAAAATAAATTACACGTGAATGACTCATCTAACTAACTATGTCTATTATAAAATTCATCACTCCTATCAAATTTGATAATTTTAATCTTTATATATAATTATCTCTCGATTTATCATATATACATAAAGGTGTCAATAGTCTTAGTGTAAATTATATATGTTAGGTCATTTATAATAATTTAATCTAAAATATATAGTGACATTAGAAGCATAAAATACAATGAAGTACCATTGTAACAAAATAATACATTATTAATACTTTGAGTTATTCAATAAATATTGAACTATCGATATCATCTCTATTTTACCTTTAAATAAAATATTGATATCTCTAGTATTCATACAAGATTTTATTATTATGGAGGACTAATTTTATTCTTATGGAATAGTATTATCTATAAGGATAAACTATAAAGATATCTAAAATAGTATCATCCAATCATATCACATAACTATTCAAATAGATTTTTCTTTAAAATTATCTAAATTTTCTAATTATGTTTATCATTATGAATATTATTTTTCTTAATATCATTTAAGACTAATCTTTATTGTAATTTTATAAATATATTAGTCCATGCCACTTTAGCAACTACAAACATTATGTTATTTATGTAAATTGTCCCTCCAACTAATGTAAACATAAATCATAAAGTGGATTTCTTATTATTGAGATAATTTGTAAATTAATATATAAAAATATCATCAATTCAATTGATCTAATATTTTATATATGAGCATCTAGTCTTTTGTCCCTTATAGATATCTTATTTTATTCCTTTATAGCTTTCAATATTTTATTTTTGGATAACTCTAATATCTATCTAGTATTTCAATTGTAAAACTAATATTTGTATATAGTTAAGCATATAAAAGACTTTCTACTATGCACATATGAAATCTTTTTTATTTAATTCTTTAATTTAATTTTTTATATGTTAATTTTAAAAAACACTAACTTTAATTGAATCTTACACCTTTATCACTACTTAACAAATCTACGTAGTAAATTTCTCTAAGACTCGATTACTAAATCTTTTATGAGATAATTTTAATAATCATTAAAATGTATTGCTAAATATCTCTATATTAATAACATAAGTTATCTCAACTGTATCAACCATCTTAAAGTTCTTAATGAAAAATCTCTTAATTTCATTCAATAAACCAATATCATTATTAACAAGTAAAATATCATCTATATATAAAACCAATATAATAAAGTAGCTTGTACTAACCTTAAGATATAAATATTGATCAAAAGTATTTTTCTTAAATTAAAAAAAAAATAGTACAATAAAATTTTATATACCATTATCTTATAAGCTTGTTTAAGTCGTAAAGAGATTTTGAAAATTTCCAAACTAAAATTTTTCTTTCCTTTTTTTTCTCTACAAATCATTTGGATTGTTCCATATCAATTTTCTCATCTAGTTTTTTACTTAGAAAAGTTAATTTCACATCTATCTGATAACTCAAAATTATAATGAACTACCAATATCATGACAATTCTTAATAAGTCCATTAGAAACACTAAAAAAAATGTCTTGTTATGATCGATACATTTTATATGAGTAAAATCTTTGATCAGAAGTCTAGCTTTATATCGTTCAATATTATTTTTTAAGTTATGTTTAGTCTTAAAGATCAATTTATAACCAACTACTTTACAATTATTGGGTAATTTGATGAGCTTTCAAACATCATTCCAATCCATTAATTTCAACTCTTCTTTTATTACATGGTATCATTATTTAGCTACTTTTCATGACTTATGAAAACAATAAAAGATTCTTTTGATTCTTATGTCATAAATTGATTCTTATAGATATACCATATAATCATAAAAAATAATCCTTTCTCCTTGAGATTTTTTTAAACTATTGGTTATCGTTGTTATACATGTTCGTCAACAATAATATCAACGTCACGTGGAAGTTTATCAATATTATTCTATTGTTCACCTTCATCAAATTGCTTAAGATTTGAGAAACAACAACCTCTCGAATAAGAAATAATAAAGAATCATCAACCTATATCTCCCCAATATTAAATTTTAAGATTATTACTCTCACGAATTCATTATTTTCTAGGAACCTAGCAAAAAATCAAGATTTTGATCTAACTCATTATGTCTACTATAAAATTCACCACTCTTATCAAATTTGATAATTTTAACTTTATATCTAATTATCTCTCAACTCATCATATATAAAGGTGTCAATAATCTTAAGACCTTATAAGAATTTGATAAAATTCAAATTTTAAATGAGCCAAAAAAGTAATTAAAAATAAATCACACGTGAATGACTCATCTAACTAACTATGTCTATTATAAAATTCATCACTCCTATCAAATTTGATAATTTTAATCTTTATATATAATTATCTCTCGATTTATCATATATACATAAAGGTGTCAACAGTCTTAGTGTAAATTATATATGTTAGGTCATTTATAATAATTTAATCTAAAATATATAGTGACATTAGAAGCATAAAATACAATGAAGTACCATTGTAACAAAATAATACATTATTAATACTTTGAGTTATTCAATAAATATTGAACTATCGATATCATCTCTATTTTACCTTTAAATAAAATATTGATATCTCTAGTATTCATACAAGATTTTATTATTATGGAGGACTAATTTTATTCCTATGGAAGAGTATTATCTATAAGGATAAACTATAAGGATATCTAAAATGGTATCATCCAATCATATCACATAACTATTCGAAGTATATTTTTCTTTAAAATTATCTAAATTTTCTAATTATGTTTATCATTATGAATATTATTTTTCTTAATATCATTTAAGACTAATCTTTATTGTAATTTTATAAATATATTAGTCCATGCCACTTTAGCAACTACAAAACTAATACAATGACTAAAATATATTTTAATTATCATATAAATGATAAAATATTTATTATAATTTATACTTTATAAGCCTATCATCTTAGACTACTAGTCACATAAAACTTAGAGATATAAATTACAAATAATATTCACTAAATATTTTTTAATCTAATTATGAAATACTACTCAATAAAAAATAATTATAATAATTATTAAATAAATTTTTAATCAAAACAAAAACTCATATGATGATAATAATCATGATAAAATATATATTTTTATGTGAAAATAAACATAATTTTATAATTTAATATATATGAATAATTATTTAATTATTCAATAATAATAATTAGAATTTAAATACCACAAGAAATAAAAAATTTCACTAATATGTCATATGAGAAACTATAAGAAAAATTCATAACTTATATTTTTTAATTCTGTAAAGGACATAAATAGGCTAATTAATTCTATTTAATTAGGCAATTCAAAAATTGAACTATAATGATTTGGTAGCCAACCGCTCAAATTGAACCCAATAACCACTCCAATCAATTTGTAATTAAGATCCAATTGACCTAAGACAATAATTAGATCAAAATCCAAATTAGAATAGAGTGGTCAAATTTCATCATGTCAAAATTAGATTTGATTGATAAAAAATAAAAGCAAACCATAACTAAATATGATAGAAAACAATTTATTGAGGTTAGAATTATTAGGATCTTATTGGCACAAAGAGGGGGGGGCGGGGGTGAATTATGTAAAAAAAAATTTAATCGATTTTAAAATTTTATCGATAATCAACATGTTTTAGAAACTCGATTGATTAAGTTAAAGTCGCAAGTAAAGATAATAAAATTAAGTCACAAGCAGAGGAAAAGTAAAGAGAAGCAAATCAATTTATAGTGATTCGGTCTTCTTGACCTATGTCTACTCCCAATTTCTCTTCCATCGAGACCATCAGTTTTCACTATCGATCTTCTTTCTAATGAACGAAGATCAACTATCCTTATTATAACTTTTTTCTTTTTCAAGCTTAAAAGATAACCTTTAAACTCTCTTTCTACAAAAGATCTCTAACCTCTTACAATTTATAATTTCAACTTAACTCAAAAATAGAAGACTCAAACTATACTCAAAATGAGAGCTTAAAATACTTTAGTAGCTCAGTAATATATCCTTCATCAACCAAGCTTAAGTTGGGTATTTATAAGCCCTAAAAAGTATCAAGAATGAAGCAAAAAAATTAAATCCCTAAAAATTTTGAGATACAAGTAATACTACCACTAACACTAGGCGGCACTACTGTCATAACTGTTGATGTCACAAATCTAGACTTTTATAGTACTAGCATCATAAAATTTAAATTTTGAGTGGTACTATCGCTGCCCTTGGCATAGCTATTATTGCCATAGACAGTACCATCGCTGAAAAGGCTAACAAAGCATAAACTATATTTATCGACTAACTTAAGCGGTACTACCACTTGAGCCTAGCGATACCACCTCCCAAGCCTGGTTTAGGCTACTAGTTTGGCCTTTTAACGAGTCCAATTAATCCAACTTCATGCCCAATGGTTTTCTTGATATGTGAGCTTTATTTTGACCTAATATGGTTTTCTTGATTCTGTAATCAAAGTATTTTTTTTTACGTCACTTATCTCAAAAGCATATTAGTCTCATAAACTTATCAATTGATTTCATCATTAAAATTTAAAATTCAACAAAAATTAAAACTAAAAATGGGCTATAATCATAATTTAATTAAGGATAAAGTTTAATCAAAATTAATTTTGACCAAAGTCAAAATCCCTATCACCCAAATACCCCGTCTCTCAATTTCCTCTCACATGCAACTTTTCCATTGCATGTGACCAATGCAATCTCATGGTCAATAATCCTTAACCGACACCCCTCTGTCGCAGATGACTTGCCACCGGTTTGGCAGCCATCTTCATGGCACAGCCTTGTCGGGCGCCAAGTTCCATAGCAACAATGCCCAACAGCCGTCGAGCCCTCTTGTCACTATTCATCCCACCATTTGATTATTTGTATGTGAAACGGTGAGAAAGCAAAACGGTTTTTGAAAGATTTGGTGTAAAGTGTGGAGGAGACATGTAAGGTGTAAAGCGTTTGGTGTAAAGCGTGGAGGAGAGCAAACGGTTTTTGAAAGGTGTAAAGCGTGAAGGTTAAAGAGAGCAAACGGTTTTTGAAAGGTGAAGCGTGGAGGAAACGTTAAAGGTGTAAAGCAAAACGGTTTTTGAAAGGTTTGGTGTAAAGCAAGACGTGTAAAGCAAAACATTTGATTATTGTTGCCCCCTTTTTTTTTTTTCTTTTTTCCTATTACAATGACAAAATTAACCCATTATGAATAAAATATAATTATTTTTTTTTATCGTTAATTCGATTTTGTGTAATGAGCCAAATAAAAAATAAAATGATATAAATAAAAATAAGGAAAAAAAATAAAAGTAACCATTTGCTTTTAACTATTCCTAGAAATTAGAGAATCCCTATCAAAAATGATGTTTGGTACCACTTGTTATTTGTGTAGTTTTCTTTGAGATTTGCAAATACTTGCAAGACCTCTAATGAAATAATTATTATTTCCAGTGAGCATCAATCTCTAAGACATTTTGTAGTGTTTCCACATTCGAGGAGTCATGATTGATCAAATAAAAATTTCTCTCTAGGTAAAAGCTACCCATATCTCATTCTTGTAAAAGATTACACTAAGAGTACATTTTTGGTAAGACCACTTCAATGATTAAAAATATATTGTAATCATTTTCATAATAGCTCAAGTTTAGTTAAGTGAATTCAAAATAAAAATATACCTAGAAAGATATTGCATAATTTCAAAGGGCTTATTTATTTCGAAGCATAATTTCTATCTTGGAACTTCGATAGATATTGCATACATGATATTTTTTCATCTTAGGCTTGAGTGCACGAGATTATTTTGATCAAATATTTTTATATATAAAAAGAAATGATTGTTATAATGTATATAAAGGACTAATTGTTACGAATATTTTTTATTCTGGATTGATATAATGTATATAAAGGAATGATTTGATCATGTCGGATACTTCAAATACTTTTTCATCATAAATAGATACATCACACCTAAGGAAAGTTTTGGATGCGTCGAATATTATATATGCTTTTTTTTTTTACTAGGTTGGCATATTACACACAAAAGGACGCTTTGATCATGTCGGATGCTTCGTATACTTTTTCTTAGGCAAACACATCATGCTTAAGAGGATGCTCTAGGCATATAACATGTTTCAAATATTTTTTTATCTTAGATGAACACATTATGTATAAGGGGACATGTCAATCATATCATTTTGGATAGATGTATGACGTGCAAGTGCATACTTTTGGTATGTCATGTGATTTGGATACTTCTCTAGTCCATGTTATATGTATCATATGTAAGAAGATGATACTTTGGCTATATCGATTTACTTTAATACTTTTTTATCCTACTTTGATTTATCATATGCACGATAGAGACATTTAGATGCATCGGATGTTTATTTGTCCATTTAGATCGCATACGAGTGTGATGCTTTGGTCATGTTGAGCGCCTTACATGTTTTCTTATCTTGAGTGGATATATCGTAAAATAGATGGCTGCATCGGTCACATTGGATGCCATGAGCATAAATAGTTATTACATATTTGTCTTGTTAATAATAGATAAATGGATGAGTAGTATAGTGGTAAATAAGGATCTCTTACTTACAAGAGACTTAGGTGGATGAAATAGCTGCACCTAATCTGGTTGGGCTAGGCTTGACTGGGATCAAGTTGGAATGGCTTGATCAAGTAGCTCGGCCATGGACCCAACCAATTAGTCTAGTGGTCTTATTCGATCAACACGGGGTCAACAGACCTTATTTACCATTTATCTATTAACATAAATACCAAAATATGAATGTTTGTGCTAAAGTATTGTTATGCCATCTTGGAAACCATAGTTCAATTCCAAACAAAGCATTCTATATACCTCTATTTATTTTGTGTACCTTGTGATATTGCTTAAGCAAGTCAATGTAGGAGTCACGTAGCGTCATCTCGAAGGTGCTATTTATCCAATTTAAAGCTGCGGTTGACTTGAAGACGACTCGAAGACAAAATCATGTCTCATGGCATCGTGTGTGATAAATGCATCACTCGAAGAGATTCAAAAGTCCAATGTGTCCAATTTAAAGATCAACCGACTTAAGGATGAGATTGTCTTGAAT
Source organism: Musa itinerans (assembly GCA_001649415.1). Taxonomy (NCBI): domain Eukaryota; kingdom Viridiplantae; phylum Streptophyta; class Magnoliopsida; order Zingiberales; family Musaceae; genus Musa; species Musa itinerans. Next base: position 153,364 of record LVTN01000127.1, on the reverse strand, counting down.
ACATAATTGACTTGAGATGATACCAACTTTAATATATAATCAACTTGAGGATATAGCTATGTCGAAGATACTATTGATTCGAGAATATGAACTAAGGATATAAATGACGTTATTACCTTAAGGACAGCAGAAGGATGTAGTCGGGTGTGACTATCTTGAGGGAGCAAACTATATGGTGATATAATCGAATGCCAAAATATTTTGAGGGTGTGGTAGCCTTATGGGTATGATCATCGTGATGATGTGTTCGACTTAAAGATGTAATCAACTTAATGATGTAACCAATTGGTTGGTACCATCAACTTGACAATAATATTCTTAAGAAAACAATTCACATTTAAGAAAACAATTCACATAGAGGTTGGAATGCATACCAAGTTTAATTTAGTGAAAATATTTACAGATTATTAATAAGTGGTTCAATGACGAAATATTCCTCTATGTGTGACGTGGCATGTCTAGTCCATTGAACTCTTTTATATATATATGTATGTATATATATATATATGTATGTATATATATATATATATGTATATGTATATATATGTATATATATATATATGTATATATATGTATATGTATATATATATATATATGTATGTATATATATCGGGTGTGACTATCTTGAGGGAGCAAACTATATGGTGATATAATCGAATGCCAAAATATTTTGAGGGTGTGGTAGCCTTATGGGTATGATCATCGTGATGATGTGTTCGACTTAAAGATGTAATCAACTTAATGATGTAACCAATTGGTTGGTACCATCAACTTGACAATAATATTCTTAAGAAAACAATTCACATTTAAGAAAACAATTCACATAGAGGTTGGAATGCATACCAAGTTTAATTTAGTGAAAATATTTACAGATTATTAATAAGTGGTTCAATGACGAAATATTCCTCTATGTGTGACGTGGCATGTCTAGTCCATTGAACTCTTTTATATATATATGTATGTATATATATATATATGTATGTATATATATATATATATGTATATGTATATATATGTATATATATATATATGTATATATATGTATATGTATATATATATATATATGTATGTATATATATATATGTATATATATATATGTATATATTTATTTATTTATTTATGAACAGTGAACAACTCTTATATGGTAATTAAACCGAAAGAGAGATGCGTTATATTTCTGCAAGTTCTTTGAACTTACATAACTTACATAATAGACGAAGCGAAAAGAGAAGGTCGGTTTGAGCCTATCGTGCAAAAGCTTGTTTACTGATTGATGCTTGGGCAGCTCAGAAGGGCAACCTATGCTTCGAGTAATCCTAAATGATACATAATTTTAGCAAGGTGTACAATTTGGAGGGATGCAAGCTACCTAAGAAATTACAACATCTAAGAAGGCAATCCATGGATTACCATTACAATTCTGTGCAGAAGCATCCCTTCTTTTTCTTCTTCTTGAGCAAAAAATTTCTTTCATTGTTCAATCGATATTGATGACCGAGAACCATCCATCATTTACAAGATATCAACTTAGTTTGCTTCTAGACGACACGAAAGGAGTCCGCAATCTGTTTTAAATCCTTGAAGTGTCTCTTCCACTGAAGACCTGAAAACGAAGAGGAAGAGATTTCCAAGTTACAAGATCCATGACCTGTTTATCAAAAGAATCTGGTGATCGAAGAGTGTTGAGATATTGGTTTTACCGCTTCCTGTTACATTGAACAAGTAGAGTCGGTTTCCAGCAGCCGTAGCTGTGATTAGCACGTGAGGTGGTTCCAATTCAAATTGATAATATTTCCTTCCTGAATGTTCTGCTACTTCCATGCTCAATACTTTACCTTCTACATTTTCACCAATTACTTCTGGGCCGAAAGCACTGATGACCTTGTCCGGTGGTCCAATCATTTCGATTTCTGCTTCTCCTTCGATGTCTACACAAGGTTCAAGTATAACATGATGAATGAGAACAAGAAAGATCTTTAGGAAGACAAGAGTGTTTCTTGCAATTGGCATTTCCAAGAAAACAAAATTCTTCAAACGAATGCCTGTAATCTCAAGCAAGAAATTCATTTTTGATAAATACTTTTTTACATTATCAAATTTGTCATTCTGGTTATTGTATGATACCTATTTTTCAGTCACATCCACTACAAAATTCTATGATTATTGGAAGTCATATTTCATCTAAACTGATTGATAGATCCATGTGCCAGTATATGTGTCCACATGGAAATAACAATACAGTACTTGTACTGTAGGCAAGTTTAGACCTTGATATCAACACATCAAGAATCTGCACAACAGTTATATAAATTCTGGAATCATATTCGTCCGCATGAATTTTCTGAAGTAAATTGACAAGTTAATCAATCTTTTATAGGGATAAGGGGAAACATTGATCAAGTAAAAGAACCATGCAACTCAACTAGATTTTCCTGAAAAGATTAGTGGAATGGTAAAAACAAGACAAAAGGTCTGAAGAGAACTAATTTGCTATCTGGTTGCCAGAACAAGCCTAATTTTAATTTGCTATTAAGTGCTATGGCAGAAGGTGTGTGCACAAACTATAGAAACATGGTACGATACCGGCAAATCGCCGAACAGGAGCTACGATAACAAACAGTCGGCCTTCCTTGGAGCTTGCAAATCTTAGATCAATCTCTGTGCCACCAAGGTCTGCAATCGATACGGGAACCTGAGGCGACACATGATTAGCAAAAGACAATTAGGTGCCAAAAGGAATACTTTTGTGCAGAAATGAGACGTAGCGATGAAGTCACATTCAAAGCAAAATCCAAGGATGTCTTCCAGTAAGAACTTGTACCTCTTGCCAGCCATCTGGAACTTTGAAACTGTATGGGATTATTGGACTCCAACCCACTCCATGGCCTCCGGATTTGTCATCCGGTCTACGATATGTCCTCCAACCTGTCTGAGCAATTTCTTATGAAGGGTTATCCAAACTGATTGCATACCACACTCGTACAGATGGTGATGAAAGAGAGGAAATAACACAATGGACTTAACATCACAACCCTCTTAGACACTTCAGCAAACATGTTTCTTGCAGTCATATTTTCTGTTTTTTCTGGCTTAAGCAGACAAATAAATTACGCACTGCAGCAACATCCATCTTGAGAAATTTGGTATAAACATTGTTGTAGGAGATTTCAAGAAATAAATCATGTTATAAGCAGCCCAAAGATCACCAAAAATCATGAATATTGAATAGCAGAAAGGTCGTCATATAACTTGTTGTGTATGAAGGAATACCAACCATTCTCGTCAGGCTCAGATAAACCGGGGATCCTCCCGGCCAAGAGACCCTGCGTCACTGCCGACCCATCTCCAGGAGATCCCAACACCATCCCGGAAACCAACGACAAACTAGAAGCCAACGCGCACCTTCTCCCAAACAACCCCGTGGCTCTCTTCCCATCCCCTCCAAATCCACCTCCGTTCGCTGCTACTGCGCTGCACCTCTTCGGATGGAGCTGATGTCGGGGTGCGTACGTCACAGAAAAGCTGCAGCTACTGCAAAGGGTGGTTTCCATCCCTCCTCCAGCAAGACCGCAAGCTGAATCCCTCCAGTTTTATCCTTCTCGCAGATCAGAAGGACACGTGGTGTTGTGGCAATAAAGGATAGCGCAGCTAAGGAGTGGCCCTCGGTTTTGTGGTGGATATCCGATGAATGATCCTAGACGAACAAGGATACTGTTCTCTGAAGCGTCCAAGCCTGGTTAGTCCGATCGAACGAAAAGAGCCCAATGATGCTGGGCTTCTCCAAGCGAGAAAGTTTTGGGGTTTGCTTTACAAATTTTGGGATCAGAAGGGTAAAGACGGGAGCAGGCCCTGTTGTCGTAACAGGCTCTGGGCGGCCGCTCATCACGCACACAGCGCGAGCTTTTACCACTCATCACATCCCGTTGACTGCCTGAAGGATCATGGTTTATACAATCGACCCCGCTCAGCTATATGTAGCCCGAAGCGATCCTGACTTCTCCCTACCTATCGATGTGGGACTAAACTCAATTCTGGACAGATAATAATCATGAAGATGCGGTATACATCAATTTGGAGACCAACTGTTCTTTTTACGGTGGGATCATTCCCTACAAAAGACCAACTGCTAGAAAAATGATCAACAATATCAATCAATTTGATTCCTTATGAATGGATTTACCTGTGTTTACTCGGTGCTTGATAAATGGTTACAATGACGTTCTACATATTATCGTCACAAACATCACCGTTGAATGTTATGGATCAGCGTCGTAAACTGCAGAAGACATGCGAGCAAAATAATATTTGGTAGATCAGATAACAGCAATTAATGGTGGTTAATGTACTCTTCAAAACCAAAACCTCCTTTCAAAGAGGTAAAATGACTGGTTGCCGGTGAATTTGCTTGTCTTGTTTGTTCCTACATTGGTTCATCTTCCTTTCTCTTTTCTTCTTTGGGCAAAGATCCGGTATCAGCTGTCATATTCTGTTTGCCGATCATCGAAAATGTTGAAATTTGACTAAATTATGGACAGCTACTTTTCTTTTGCTCCATAAGATGTAGTCACAGAACCAACAAATGCCCTCAGCATGTTTCACCTTGCTTTTTAGGCTTCCCTTCTGTTCAGTTGATTTCCAGAATGGCATAGTGAAGTTTAATGGCATTGCTGGTGTTGCACCAATTATAATTACCAGTAGTCCCCACAAGAACATAAGCCACCTCTAAACCGATGGAACCGGAAAGGATCTCTGAGGACAATCTCCCTCGTTTCACTCTCTGAGAACAATTTCATTGCTGTGTGACAGTCCACACACACCCTCAAGTTCTTCATAACACGAATTGGCGCCAACTGGGGTAGACGAATCATTCCAAGTGCTACTGCCAACTTCTCACTGTGATGGTTCACAAAACTTCCATTCTGTTTTGGACTGGAACCATTGATCTCCAAAGCCTCCATCTTGATATAGCCCATCTTCTCTATTTTGGACAGCATTTCTTCTAGTTTATCGTATATTGCGTGACTTTCAGGGTGGGAATTATCACCTGCCACAAAAGAATGAACCGATGCACCAATCTCAATCCAGCTAAGACCTGGTTCCTTCTTCACTCCTCTTTCTTTCATTAAATCTCTTGCCCTCATCGCGAAGGATTTTCTTCCTGCATCGAGGTACATATTGTAAAGTAGCACATATGAGGCAGGGGCATGAGGCTCAAGCTCCATTATTCGTTCGGCCGCATGTGTACCCATTTCAGTGTCCTTGTGAACTCGGCAAGAACCCAACAGAGCCCTCCATAGGACAGGATCATCATGAAAACACGAGTCTAGTATGAATTTCTCGGCATCAACCAACCTCCCAGCACGTCCGAGGAGGTCAACAATACAGGCGCAATGCTTTGCATTTGGATCCAAGTCGTAATCTACTTTCATGTGCTCGAAATACCTGGCCAAATAAGATAGAAAAGATGTTTATCAGAATTCTGAAGAACTTCTGTGCACAAAGCCTTGTCAGCGCCCAAGAAAAACATGTTTATCAGATTTCTTGCAAACGTCTGTGCACAAAGCCTAGTCAATGCAAAGTATATTGCCTAAAGACAGACAATAGTATTTACCACCTATCTATTGACTAAGAAAATGTATTTTGGGAAAAGCATAGGAAAAAGAATTGAAGAATTCAACTCTTATAGAGTTGTTTCTTTTGGGGTAATTACTCAGAGAAAAAGATATAATCCTAGTCTTATTCCTCTCATTAGAGGTACTGGTGCTGCTTCTCTACAGAAGTTCTCTACTTGTGTTTACTTTTCTAGATGCTGCATGGCTCACAAAAGCCACCATCTTTTGCATCTATAGAATGTAATCTTATTTCAAGTGGTGAAACAGATCTAGAGAAAATCTAGATTTTACAAACCCTCTCTAGCTATATAACGTATGAAATCTTAGACAATACCTACGTGAGTTTATGTTTTGGGAAAAAAATGGATTTAAAATTTTTTTATCTCAATTCCAGTTGCAACAGAATTACCTGAGTCCCTCGTCAACCAGTCCTCCATGACTACAAGCAGTAAGAACACCAAGCAAAGTAACATGGTTTGGGGAAACCTTGCAACCTTCCATCTCCTTGAAAAGCATCAGAGCATCACTTGCACAACCATGTTGTGCATGGCTTGAGATCATTGCAGACCATGACACTACATCACGATTCTCCATCTCCTGAAATGTCTGATTGGCAGCATCAACATCTCCTGACCTCGCATACATAAATATCTGGGAGTTATTTATAATGGTGAACCAATTAAATCCCACTTTAATGGCATAACACTGGATCTGCTCTCCAGACCTTGCCACAGCTAAATTTGCACAGGCACTCATCAAACATGATAAAGTGAAGTGGTCAGGCTTTATGCCAATGCCCAACAAATCATGAAACAAGCTCAGTGCCCGCTCAAAATGATCTACCTGGACACATCCAGATATCATGGATGTCCAGGTGACAATGTCCTCCTTAGGCACAGAATGGAAACATTTGAATCCTTCCTCAATGGAACCTGAGCTCGAATACATCTCAATTAGTGCACTTCCAATATACTCATCATGCTTGAGGTTATTCTTGAAAATTTGTCCATGTATTTGCTTCCCCAGCTCAAAATCATCGGGGAAGTTACAAGCTCTCAGCACACTTGAGAATGTGAACTTTGAAGATCTCATTCCTCTCCTTTGCATCTCGGAGAAGAGACATACAGCTTCATAATTATGTTCATTATTTCCATCTGTCTCCAACCGGGAAAACCCAGCAATCATGGAATTGAACACAACAACATTAGGATCAGGCACGGAGTTAAAGACCATGACTGCTTCACTCAAGAGGCCATTCTTCGCATACAAGTCTATCATTGCACTGCCCACAAATACATCGGAGTCCAAACCAACCTTAATTATACACCCATGAACCATCTTCCCAAGTATAACTGAATTGCTAAGGCTTGAGCAAGACTTGAGGACACTACCAAGAGCAAATGGATTCAGCTTTATTCCCAACCGGTGCATCTTGGCAAAAGCCCTGAGTGTCTCCTCATCCCAACCAATCCGAACATAGGCTGAGATCATAGAATTCCAAGAAACATCATCCAATTCGCTTGAACTATCAAAAACAAGACTCGCATCACTGATCCCACCACATTTCGAGTACATATCAATAAGTGAGTTAGTCAAGAAAACACGCTGATAAAATCCACTAACTAAAACCATCCCGTGAATCACTTTCCCCATCTTCAGGTCCCCATTTCGAGAGCACACACTCAGTGCACTAGCATAGGTGAAATGATCCAGCTTAATTTGCACACTCCTTGCCTCGTTAAAAACATCCAAGGACTTGTGGCACACTCCAACTTGAGAATACCCAGTAATAAGCGAATTCCAAGAGACGGTATCTCTTGTAGGCATTGTGTCAAACAGGCGCTGTGCAAGGAACATGTCGCTGCATTTGCAGTACATGTTAAGGAGAACGTTCTGCAGAAACATGCAAGGTGTGAAGCAGGCCTTGATAATGTGGGCATGGACTTCCTTCCCATGGATCAAAGATAGGGATTTTGTGGCAGATAGGAGGAGTTCAGAGTACATGGGTTGAGACAGTGTGGGTGGAGAGGGAATTTGGATTTGGGTTGGGAAAAAGGTGGACAAGTGTTGTTTGGGTGATGTGTACAAGCTAACATGCTTGGGAAATCCTTCAAGGCATCTGCAAGTATGCTGCCTTATTATCATCTGTGCTGGTCTCATAAAATTTGGTGGTTATTGGGATACATGAACTATGAATTTATAGCCATCAATGTAAATAGTAGATACCATTCAAGGAATTCAAGTAATGAAGACAATGATGATCTCTACAATGGCACAACAAGATTGCAACCTTTGTTTTGTGATGTGTGGCTGTGGGACTATGCAATGTGGCTGAGAAGAGCTATGACCTTCATGGCCTACCTGAGACATAATATAACCACTCAATTGATTTGGTCTCTTTCTATTGGGTTTCCCTTATTATTAGATCAGGCCCACTTTAATGGGGCCTCATCATCATCATCATCATCATCATCATCATCATTCTTCAACTGCTAATTCTTTTGATTAAATCAATGAAACCATGATCATAAGCTTGGTTCCAAAACACCTCTTTGTGCTCATTATTTTAGCACAGTGGTCCAGTATTGTGATCTTAATACTTTTCATGGCACTACACATGATTACATGGTGTTACAATATACTTTATCCACCAAATCATGCCAAATTAGTTCTTGGAAGCCTTCTACTCAGTACAAGCTTGCAATCTGCGGGCTACAGAAGACCTGCACCTCAACAAGAGTCGCTTTAGGCACGTCTCCAAACACCGACTCCTTCCCGTCCTCCCTCTTCGCATAAGACAGCCCCAACCTGGACTTGGCTTGTCTCAGATCACCGACGCCGGAGCTTGCGTCCGGCCCCGTGAAGACACCCATCACCGGCGTAAGCGGCGGGCCGATGAGTAGGCCGTCAGCTCCGAACTGCGGGCCGCCTCTCGCGTAATCGAAAATAGCAGCGCCGCTGCCGCCGATCTTGGGCAGTATGACCGGGTCGTCCGCTGCTGCAGAGCCACCGGCCTCCTTCCAGTAGAAGAGGAAGGCGTCGAAAGTGTCGTAGTAGTCGTCGGTGCTCCTGTATCCTTCGGGGTTGAATGCTCCGAACTTGAAGGACGTGGTGGCGTAGCCCACCACCACACAAGGGCCCTTGAAGTCGCAGCAGCGGTGGAAGTCGACGGCGCTGAAGCCGTCGATGGAGGCCCTGTAGCAGCATTTCAGCTCCCTACCTGTTCCATGAAACATGGAGAGAGAGAGAGAGAGAGAGAGAGAGAGAGAGGGGTGTAGCTGGCGTCCATGGAAGGAAGCAGCGAGATCAGAAGTGGGTACCTCTCAGGTGCGTGTTGGCCACTAGTGTTCGAGAGAAGGGGAGATCGATGTCATGGTACTTGTGTGGAGGTTTCTCCTCTGCTTTCCAGCCCTTCCCCCAGTCAAAGAGGCTTACAGGCGTTGTTGTATGCCTTCTCGGGAGGATGGAAGTGGAACCAAGCATGCAAGCCATGAACAGAAAAGACGATATCCCAAGCTCTTGTGCGCTTACCTGCAGCAGTTTTGGTACATACAATTCTTATCCAAAAGCTGATGAACTCCTCACCATGACACGGACAACCAATCTCCATCTTCTTCTCGCTCCTGAGATTTTGTTGAGCAACCGACAGACGCGAACCGAAAAAAATAAGTAACAACTCCTCACCATGACACGGACAACCAATCTCCATCTTCTTCTCGCTCCTGAGATTTTGTTGAGCAACCGACAGACGCGAACCGAAAAAAATAAGTAACAACTCCTCACCATGACACGGACAACCAATCTCCATCTTCTTCTCGCTCCTGAGATTTTGTTGAGCAACCGACAGATGCGAACCGAAAAAAATAAGTAACAACTGCTTTCATTGAGATTTGAACTCAAGACCTCCCGCTTACTAAACGGGTGCTCTAACCAACTGAGCTATGAAAGCTTCACATTGTATTCAAAAGCTGCTGAACTTCTCACCATGATGGACAACCAATCTCCATCTTCTCGCTCCTAAGATTTTGTTGAGCAACCAACAGATGCGAACCGAAACAAAAAAGTAATAACTGCTTTCATTGAGATTTGAACTCAAGACCTCCCGCTTACTAAACGGGTGCTCTAACCAACTGAGCTATGAAAGCTTCATATTTTAAATTTATGTTAAATAATATAAAATGTATTAAATCACAATTCACATTACCCCTTGACAGCGGTCGAAACATAAATGTGACCACACATGCGTATCAGATCAAACTTCATTGCAATCCAAACAAACCTATCATCAAAATCGAAACAACAATAGAAATCAGTATCGTGTCAAGAAATGCTTCGATTAGCATATAAAGTTAAACCTAGGATGCAAGTTAATATAGTTAGAATGAATCATAGAGTAATCAGAAGAACAGAATAAGGCAACACATGAAAACTGTGTTTATATGTAAGTCAACAGTAATTTCATCCGCAGACCTTTCCGAGAGTGCAATCCACAATCAACTCATTTTGGCCACTCAATCTCATCAACAACTAAATACAAACATAAGGCACGGTGCTTAGAACGAGGGGTTTCCTACTATTACATAAGCATTCTGCAAATCAAGAAATCACATAGGCACCATGTCGTAAAAGACTTCTCCAACCTATAAAACAATAGCTAGATAGACGCACTGACCCCTTACTCAAGTATTCTTTACATTCTCTAACCAAGAGCAATTGACTAAGAAAGCTTCCTTGTTCTTCTGCAATACTTTCAGGTCTTCATGCCAAAAACAATGTAACCAACCAAAACTGTTCAGAGCGATAAAGACACATCTTCCATTTCCAACCTAAGAAATCATCCATCCAAGCACCCCATTCATCTTTGCAACTCGCAGACCCATTAGCTTATTTATTTCACCTGCTAGTGTCTTTTGAGCATGCCGCCTTTGATCTAGTTGAAGCTGTTATTCTTCCCGAGAACAATTTGGCAATAGCATACTTTAAGCAGCATTACCTAAAGAGGGTTTGCTGTTATGCACTTCACAGGATCCAGTAGTGAGAGTAGACTGAGCTCCACAGCCAAAATGTTGCTGCAGTTTGACAAATCCACGGCAATACATGTATCCTGAGGTCAAAACATAGTAAATAGGTCAAAGAAAATAGTGGAAATAATACAAGGAACCAAACATGAAGTGTTGGACAGCTAAGAAGTAGCATACCCAAAAAGTTTGTATTCGATAAAATGAAAATGTTAAGGTGAATGTGCCGAGTTACTAAAAAAGGTAAAAGAATATATTTCCATTTGTGAAGATAAAATGAAAAAGAATAGTTAAAGATAGTATAAACATAGACCTATGAATGTTGTAGTTAGAATACATGAGACAAATAGTATTTAGTGGGGTGAAAAAAAGGGAAGACCCAGAAAGACATTATTAGGAACTACAAATATAGATTTAAATTTGATTAATTAAACTAAGAATATTATTCTGAACAGAATTCAATATAGTGGACCCCAAATAGTTGAGACATTTGTTGTTACTATTGTATAGCAATAAAAATGCAATCTAATTGAGTTTACAAACGATGGCTCAAAAGTTGAAAAATAAGGGTTATGGTTTAGACTACAGCCAAGGAGTATGGTGCTAGATATACTAACAGAAGATGCTAAATAGGCCAAAATGATGATTTAAGATTGCAGCTTATGGAATCCTGTGCTATATGCAGGAACTATATATCAAAATTTGCCTCCATTTTTCATATATATCATATTCAAGTTTTAGTTGAATATTTGGTAGGATTCAACTGATGCTCAAAAAGTAACAAAAATCTGATATAATTTTTCAAGTAAATAATCTTACCATTCACTAGAAAATTCACGAATCAGATCAGGATTTCTGAACCCATACTTGTCTCTGCACATTATGTAGGAAGATTAAATACAATCGTATGAAAGGAGGGTGCGGTTGAGAAATACTATCTTCTCATATTTCACCTCATGGGAACTGTAGCCAGTGGATCCTCTCTTGGAACTCTTTCCCTCTGTTACACTCAAAGAGCCATCCACTTCCTTTATATCTCGTGCTAATCCACGACGGCCAACATGCCTATGATAACCTAAATACATTTGCAAACAATCAGTCATGTATTAGAAAAAATAATGCACAAAAACATTTGCAGTAAAGTGACAGGTACTCGCCATTCTCCACTGCAGAAAGACTGACTCGTCCACCTCTATGAATTTTCATGTCCTCACTTCTACTGGCAAAAGACATGTCAGATTTTCTATCTCCATGACCTATTGACCTTTCATAGGCAGCAGCATGTGACTTACTATCACCATCAGAAACAGAATCAAGTGATCGATTATATGATATATAATCCTTCACATTTAAGCTTGCATTGGGAGGCAAAGGTGGGCGCTTGTCCTTCTTCGAATTTATCTCATGTATTTGCAGCTCAGGATGGGATGCAGATATATACAACTGACCGTGATGACCTTCCTTTGAGAGCATGCTTTTAGTGATTCTTTCACTTGCCTGGTGTGTAGATGATGAAGTTGGTGACCTTTTTACTAAAGGCATAAAAACCTGCCGTTGCGGCACTCCTCTAGATGCCTAGACAAGAATATCAAAAGCAGTAGCTACAATTACGAAGATTAGAATACCAAAAAGGTTACATAATTCACAAAAGCAATCAGTTGCTTACATCAGAACCTTCTTTCTCTTTCCCTTTCAAAAGCATGAGTTTGCTCTTTCCGCATTCAACAGCTCCAGAAGCTACAAAAGTCCCAATAGATCCTGCTACTTAGTTAAAAGAAATCAGTGATACTGTTATATGAGAAAAAAGCACCTTGGAACAAGCATTCATGAATATCCACAGAACTGCTGTGGATATTCATGAATGCCCTTTTGTAGCTTAATTAATTGATCAGTGAAACTAAAGGATGCCCATGAATTAGAACTCCAAAAACCTAATACTGCTGTGGCAGCAATAGTGGGCACAAATGCAAGTGAATATCTACAGTCAGGATAAGGATGTTCTAGAAGAAGAGAGAGGGGTGACAAGCAAGTTGTAAGCTTAATTAATTGATCTTCAGAAGACAGCCAACTTATTGTGAAAAAACAATTTAACAAAACCCTCAATAATATAGTCTAAAGCCTTCCAGAATCTCGCTGATTATTCTTCAACTATGAGAGTTTCAGCAACATGGATAGGCATGTTGCATGATCTTTAAATTTACAAGAAGCAATTTACTTCGAGATCATACAAATGGAGTAAAACAATAGTTATTAAATAAAATGTTTCACATCTTGATCAGGTAAAGATACCAATCCATTGAGTACCATGCATCAGTATACCTCCATGCCAACCAGTAGAGGTCTGACAGGAGGGGGGGAAGAATTGAAAAAGAGAAGAGGGGAAGAGGATAATATAGTGCTAGCATACATACTATAATGCCAGTTCTATTTTCCTGTAAAAACAGCCAAAAAATTGCAAACAACCTTAACTGAAGCATCGTATGGTAAGCCTAATCTAAAATACAGTACGTCGACATATTCAGAAAAATAAAGCAGGCAGTCAAAAAACCTATTAGATGATATTTGAATTAACACTATTCACAGAGTGAGAATTGAACAAAACATACCAAGCTCATCTTCTAAAGCTTCTTTTCCCATTGCAGACGCTACAGACACAGATTTATCTACTTGAGGCTGCTGCTCTTCTCTCCTCGACATTAATATGTAAGTTGGTTTTTCTTTGGCACTCCCCTTTTTCATATTGTTCCTTAGAACATACTGCAGAAAGAAAAAGCGACATCAGCATCATTGCTAGATTATAGAAGGTTTTTAAGATGGCCCATCATAATGATGTCTTTAGGTGCTTAATAACCATGGCCCATGCCCAGAAGCAACTCTAATCATTTTCAAATCAAGAAATAAAAGTGATAATCCAACTGATACATAAGATACATGAGAACATTGTGATTCAACCATTTTTTTTTGGTTCAGCAACCAGTCCGACTCGCCAGGCCTGATCTGGGTCATAAGATTGCACAAACTTATGGCAAAGATGGTGAGTTTAACAACCTTGTTTTCTGCTCATAGGAGCAAGGTAGCGTATATTTTCCCTCTTGAGACCAAAAATTTAAGGAGTCTCATGCACTTGGCCACCATTTTGTTGGACAGAAGCCGACCATCAGAAATCTCAAAGAACACTTAAAAAATTTCTTTCGTTGGGCATCTCCTAACCTCCATGAACTAGCAATTGCAGAACATTGAAACAAGCTTCCATGTTTCATTTTCACAAAATTGAACTCCCTGAATTGGCAGAAGCACTGAAGGCACAGGTTGGTTGTAGTGTAATAGCATATCATGTAAAATGCCAGTCAGAGAAGTTACCATGGATTTGTAGTGAGCAAGAAAGGATTATTAGCTTTAGAATTGACAGAATTAGGTATACTCAGCCATTTTTGTCCAAGGAGAATATTGAAAAGAACATATAAAGAATTTTGGACTCTTCAATTCTCAGGTTTTTTGTTGTGATTTGTGTGTGTGGCAGAGCACAGAAGGTTTTACCATTTTTCGAAGCCTCAAGTAATTCTTAACAAAGATTTTCTTTAGGCAGCTACTAAATTTGAAAAAAATGTAGTGAGAACTGGGATATCCATCGTCCAGATTGTCCAAATTCATCAACACAAGTTTACAATTGCTTCTCTATCCTACATGCATTAGCACCCTTTACAAAAAACCCTGGTAAAAGGTCTAGAAACCTCATTGTACTAAATCTTAAAAGAAAACAACATTTATCATGTACCAAAAATGGTAAAACATGTAAACAATTTAGTCAATACTTCTACACCTACTGCTCCTTAGGCACATACTTGTGGACAAATAAATTATACTTCCTTTGACAGATGACATTACAGCGGTTAAGTGGATTCATCTGTAAAAGATGCTGCTTTATGATTGCACGGAGAGATTGGAAGTGTAGACTGCTTAAATGGTGAACAGGGATGCCACGAAGTGTATGCTCATCATTTACATAATGGGAAGATCAAACATCAGCAGAAAACAAGACATTAAACTGGGAACGAAAAGCACAATAAATAATTAAAAAACATACCAGTGATAACATAATATCAATTCAGAAAATAAAAACGAAGTAACCATTTCATAGCAAACTGGTGCAGTAAAAACAAGAACTCAGAATGATATTCAAAATAACAGTTAGTAATGCTAAAGAAACTTAGATTCCTCGCCAATTAATATTTTATGAAAATAGTTATAACCAGAACAGGCTCCAGACTAAACAAGTAAAAAAATATATAAGCATCATCAAGAAAAAAAAAGCTTCAAATTCATGCACCACCTCAAATCAATTCAAACTGAAAAATATTAGAAAACTAAAGAAATGCATACAGTTGAAGTAGTGCCCTTGCGCTTCTGAGGGCCTCTTTTAGAAGAACTTGAGTTGCCAGAAGAAACCCCTGAACCTCTTCTATTGACTTTACGACCACTTGATAGTCCCTGCAGAATAATAGTATCTTAATGTCTGCAATAAAAGTGATAGCTTATATCCAAGGATGAAGTATCGATAAATTTATTTTGCAATAAATATGAAAGCCCAGCAGAGCAAACAAGCAGAAATTTTGGTGCACATCATATAAAACCTTCATATAAATAAACCAATTAAAAGACCCACACACTTTTCAGTTTGATACATAAATTAGATGTTCAAAACCGTCACTTCGTAAAAGTCATGTCCAATTTCCTCATCTGTTGAAAAGCAGCTATCACTTGTAGCCATGTAACTTTAGTAACAACAATGAGAATTGCAGCTTTAATGAGGATAAAGCATGTTATTGATTACTTGAAATTCATATAGAAATCACCACTAGTAACTGATTATTATGCTATATATAGCGTCACAAAACCAAGTATCAAAGAACCATACTATAACCAACTCCATAATCAAAATATATGTTATAATGTCCACAATTAGTCAATTAACTACAGATCTTCAACATCTTTTTATGTTTATAATCAACATAAGGACTAAACATTTTCTTTCCAAACAGAATTATATAATATAGTGGAATATTACTTCTCATTACAACCCCAAGTCAAAGTTATGCGGCTTTTTCCACAAAAGAAAAGAAACTCAATAACATATTGGCTCTTTTCATAGGTGGACAATGAGTTATATGCCATCCCATGTCATGGTGCTTGTGTTATGAGTACCATAATTTCTTCCATTTCAATTGCCAATGTGCCAAACAAAGCCTGTCAGGATTCTCAATTCTTCCTCATAGACAACTTGAGGCATGCATGATGGCATAATGGCGGTTTCACCCCATGGCATCCCCTTGCAGCATCTAAGAGGCAAGTACCACTTAGGTTATAAAGGTAAATCTTCTATAATAGTTGCAAAACCAACCATGCCATCGAATCAAAGCGTTAGATCATGTTGCAAGACCAACCATGCCATAGAATCAAAAAGTTAGATAGTTAACAAGAAATGTAAAAAAAGTAATGATCAAAGATCAGATGTCCAGATTGATGAGTGGTTTACAAGATTGACAGGGAATAATTGTTATTGTGAAATGCTGGAAGTTACATCAATGCATCATTGAGGAAACAGTGAAACATAACATTTTGGTTTTGGACAGAACCAAAACCTTTCAACGTGGTCATGTGCTTTTTTATAAGACAATGTGGGGTGACTCTGATCCAGTTTTTCCTTTTTGTTCGTGCCTTATTTACTTAAAACATCACTAAAATAAAATTTAACTAGTAATCATGACCTAAAATACAATTAAATTCAACTCACTCTCTAGAATTTCACTTCAAAGCAAAATGCAGCCTATTGAATCATGTTTTTTTAAGGACAGAATCCATTTAACTTTACATATTTCTTTATTAGAACCAAGGTTTTGTGCAAATTAGCATTGCCAATTCTCAACTCAAAATTATTCTTTTTAAGTAATACACAATATCTTATTAGCTGCTACCATATTCTGAAGCAACTTTTTTAAGTTAAAATATAAAATGACATAACTTCAACATAAATTTATCCAAGGTAGAATATCTACAGTGTTTGGATCAGTTTGGTCTCCGTGTAACTTCAGTCTGACTTGGATTTAAAATGTTATACGGAAACCAGGTCAACTTAGAAGGGCCACCTGTGGCAAAAACACATTTAAAATGTTTCCTTATTTATGTTGGATACCAGAAAACTATGACAAATAGCTATGTTAATTGCTAAAAGATTGAAACAAAGTAGCAAGTCTACAAGATTCACATTGTACCTGAACGCCAACTTTAGCTGCTCTTTTTCGTCGAATAAAATCCATTAGAGGTGTTACAATAGGTGTTTCCTTCGCACCTAGAGAATGGAAATATAAATTCGTCAATGCAACTATTATTTTCTTGAGCTCATTGTATCACTGAGCTACCTATTTTAGCACTTCCTAGGAAAAAGTATCATCCATATATTAGAACTGACCAGCTCTTTCAGCTTCCTTCCTCTCCAGCTGAACCTCAGCACTAGGAAGATGTTCCACCGGCTTTGATATAAGCTCAAGAAACTTCATATATTCAGGATCTAGTTATTCATCAAATAACTGCTAGTGATTAAAGCAAAAAAATACTAAAGGACATAAGTCTAATATGTCAAGCTCACACTCACATGAAAAAAAAATGAAAATGGATAGAAAGGTGTACCCTTAGATATAGTCCCTTCTCGACCATCCTTCTTTGACCATATATTTGGAACTTGTTGTGAAGGTGCATACTCTACAAGAGCCTTAAACTGGGCACCTGGGATAACATTTTTCAAAAATCCTTCATATAAAAACTATACCATAGATTACATGGACAAGATTCATGAAAAGTCTTAAACAGTTCTTAATACAGAATCACATTAGCACACAAGACAGCTAGCTTATTACAAAAATCTTTACTGTTCTTGAAAAGATTTGCATGTCAAGATCAGGCTTTCGCATCTTAATTTCGAAAAGAGGAAAGAAAGGCCCTCTGAGAAAATAAGTGTACAAGTAAACACTGAATGCTAGAAAGAGAGAAATACTTTGCAGGATTAAGGCTAAAGCATTTTATACTACATGCTCTAAAAGCTAAGTAAATGCTCACTTGTTGCCCACAAAAACCTAATTGTTGAAGACTTCAGCAACTAATCTGCAGTGTTGTGGTCAATCATGACCTTAGATGACCTAAAGCACCAAACCAAAAACTAAAAACTCATTTCAACATGGTCCCATGTTTCCTACATGTAATACAGAACCTATTACATGATCTCGAAGTAATGTGAAATTCCTGACAACACAACCAACAGGCCTTTGAGAGAAAGTCAAGTGTATCAACTCTGTGCTTCCCAAAACACATTTCCACTTGCATAAATATGTTAAAACAATACAACTTTCAAGAAAATATAAAATAGAGATTCAAACTAAGTAGAAGTGATAAGAACAAAATGAAGTTAAATACCCTTCTCGTTGACAAAAATGTGTCCATCAAAGAACTCAGCAAACTCAACCACATCTTCTGGGCTATTGAAGTTAAGATATGCTCGAGAATATATTTGGTCTTTTTGGCTGCAGAATTGAATGGATATCATAAAAAGGAAAAGAAAAAAACTATCAGTAACACATTAAAAACAGGAGTACAAAAGAATATCTGAATGTACATATCCAAGTTTAGTCAGCCACTTGGCCCAAGAATGCTAAGTACTAAATCTACTGAATGTATGGTTGCTGTAATTAGCACAAGCAATGGTTATTTAATATTATATTTTATTGCATTCAGACAACTAAAACAATGAAGATAACCTATAGATCTCCATATGCCAATTTTACAACCTAAAATGACATCCGATAGAATTTTAAAAACTTGCCACAAGAGCAGTGTGTCTGCAGAAATATGACATGAAGATTTTAAGAGAAATGTCATAAGTTAGTAAACACTTTTCTTATATTCAGTTATACTCTTCAGATAAAAGCCATGGAACACAAAAATGTTCTGCCAGAAAAGAGATTAACAAATAAGCAATAGCCACAACTGTATGCAAAAAAAAAAAAATGAAGTACAAATATATGAACCTAAAGAAACCTATTATGAATAAAAAGACAAAATAAATTTACTTCCATTTAATGGATTAAAGAATAAAAAACATCCAAGATGTTTTCTTCCCAATGGATTCATTTTTATCCTACTGGGAACTGAAAGAAATAATAAATTTAACAGTATAAGTTATTGCCCAAAAACGGAAACATAAACATAGATGAACAATTTTTCATCCAGACCCTAAATCTACTATGCATATTTCATGGTTCACTTGATAATCATTATCCCATATGAAGCATGTGAACTAAATCAATAGTTAAAAGACACCCATAAAACTTTTCAAAGAATTTTTGCTTGGTTAGTTCCAGCCTGGCTTTGCGTAGATCACTAAAAGATCATAAACATCATGGAATCTTATAGCTCGGCTAATTGGGAGAAACAAGCAAATGGACTTATCACCTAAAAGTGCAATGCCAATTCAAATTTCTTCAAAAGAATTACTGCAGACATAAAGACCAAACCCCCCTGAACAAACGCACTCCAAAGTTAGGGCCTCCTGTAAGACACTTGAAATAACAACAAAGCAGATTCCGTGAACCAAGATCTCTATGTTTAACTACCAACATCACCTCGTCTAATTATCAAATTCCATGGCAATTGAAGCCGCAGAACCAACAACCGAAACGAAGTCGTTTAAAATAGTAGCAAAACCCCTTTACCTGTTCTTCCCAGGACGAAAGCACACCCAATCGTAGCGGCCGGCGAACCTGCCATCGATCTGCTCCATCAGCACCGACTGCGAGATCGCCGGCGGCAAGTGCCGCATCACAACCTTCGTCCGATCGGGGGGATCCTTCATGTGTTCCACCCTCAAAACCCCCACCCCCAACCCAACAATTCCGCAAGAACTATGTCCCAGAAACGCCAAAATCACGGTCGGCGTAAGGATTCGTTTCTCTTGCCCTGGATTCGATCGAGAGGATGGTTAGGGTTTTTGCCCCCGAATTAGGGTTCCGATCTGAGGTCTCGAATCAGCGTCCAGAGGATGCGAGCGACACAAGAAACCGACCCAATAAGACTGAAGAGAAGAGAGAGGCGAGGAACATAAATTAAGGACGCGAATTGCGCACACGACGGCGTACATGAGTTAGCGTACACTTGAACGTTAAGTAACATATTGAGCAGTGCTCTTTTACAGCTCGTGAGTGACTCTACTAATTACCTGTCCTGTGAGTGGATAATGCTAGTGAAACAGGTGGTGCCCACACCTGACGCCAGCTTCCAATCAGAAGATAGGTCGGTGAGACATCGACATCATAGCCTTCCAGAACTTACGTATACGTATACCTCCTGTACCAAATCAGATATATGCACGAATCTCGATGACACCGATCAGGAGCTTGTGTGAATTTCAAAGAACGAATAATTAATTTTTTTTTTCTCCTTTGTGTTAATTTCATCTCAATAATGCCAGTGCGATTTGCTAAATGTGCATTTCATACGAAACATTATAGAATTTAATTCGCTAGGGTACATAATACAAAAAAAGTTAAAATATTACTAAAATTCTATGAATTGAAACGTAATAAATATAAAATATTATTAAATGTCCATTATCGATAGTAAGAGCTTTGAGCATGAGCAGTTCCAACCCACCGAAAACTCTTCTTTTATTTATGATGTCATTTACGTGCGCTACGTTATAAAGATAATTAAGGTTGGGTAATTCCTTTTTATTATGATGGCAAGTGTTAGGCCTCAAATACGTCCGTCCTTCCTTGTATGCCAGGAACTAATAAATCGGATGAACTTAATTGATCATATACGACGGCTTTATATTTATCGAATCCAATGTTTATGCTCACGATTAATTGAGATTGGCAACTTTAGAAAGATGAAACACGAGGTTTATTGTGTGGATTTGTGATTAAGGTGAGAACCCAATGACTAGATAGAAAAGATTGGTGGAAAGTTTATCCGAATGTCCTATACATGTTCTTAGAAATTATCTACATTATGTATTGGTAAGAACCCAATAATACATAATTTTTTTATTGTTGAGTTTCACATTAAAAAAAAAATTTAAGGCATCATTTGAGAAAAATTGAAGTCTAGAAATTAGTATTCATAATATTCATCCAAAAGATAAACAAAGATAATATATTTCTTTTATATCAAGAATATTACACACCTACTTATGTAAAAACAATCTTGGAAATTTGATTAACAGAAAAAAAAAAAGTTTAACTTATAAAAATATTTTACTGAAATCTTATGCATTTTTTCTTTTAATCTCATTGTTTGTCTTTTAAAAAATAAGAAAATATATCGAAAATTATTCGACCAAATCAAATAAGACTTTAACTTTTTTCGAAAAAAATACATATAATTTGCATTTCTCCAAAATCATCCAGTCCACTCCCCTCCTCATCAATCACAGAACTATCTTGATATATATTAAAAGCAGAACAATCATGATAATCAAGCTACTTGAAACTATTAGCAGCAGTGGATTGCAGAAGGGTATCTGATAAAGTAGCATGCCTACCTAGTTATTACAAGATCCAGTTCTTAGTACATAGGATATTAGGAATACAAGTCTCTGAGTCTCTCTAAACCTAAACAGAGTGAGAGAGAAGAGAAAGAGAAACAGCAACAACAGTAACATAAGTTCCTCTAACTTTAAGCAGCATAAGAGAGAGAGAGAGAGAGTGATGAGGCTCTTGGACCTAACCATGGTGGTGTAGAAGCAGTAGTGTTAGTTAGGGAGAGGAAGAACCCATGAGACCAAAAATATATCTCGAGGGTCAGAACTCCACAGCCATATGTGGAGTTCATAGTACTGTCAGCTGGAACAGGGAGTAGAGCGCCATGCCAAAAACAAACACCAGCTCTTCTCTACACCTTCCCGGATTTTGGAGCTAAAACTCCCCATGGAGTTTAGCCACAAATGTTCACACAGAAGCTAAGTCAACAGAACAGAGGGTTAGTGAGTTCTTCTTGCCTTTCCCTAGGCAAGTTGACTTCTTGTGGTTGATCACACTGGTGCAGTTGACATATAGGGTTGGGTTGGTCAGTGAAGGTCATAGAAGACTTGAAATGCTTCTCTGTAACAGTGTATAAGCCCATCTCAGGGCAGTAGGATTAGATGGAGATGCTTTAACCCCGACCAGGGGATAAAGGAGTGGACACTGCACAACTAGTGCAGCATCAAGTAATGGATTTGGAGTACTTGTAGTTGTGTTCCTCCAGTCTTGAGCTCGACTGACACTGTTTGCCCCTGTGGGCCTCGATTTGGTCTGCGGAAGACCATGGGGTGGAAACCTGGGACTCGTGTTAGGGACGATGGACAGACTCACAGACAGGTAATGGGAACAAGGATGGAGGATGAAGAAGAACCATGGTTAGGCCAAGGGTTGCTCCGGTGCGGTAGGTGCAGCGAAGTGAGCAGGAATGTGTCTGTAGTGATGGGGTGTTGGACTCGGCAGGGTTGGAGCTGTGAGAGCCATTGTCATGCCTGTTTTAGAGCAGAAGACACTGTTAAAAATATTAGTACCCCGAATTGTAGACATGGTGATCCAATCTCAAGGAACAATGGCTTGGAACAAACCTGCCTGTGCTGCGGGGCTCATGGCGAGGGACACGGGAGCTCCATGCAGCAGGGAGGACGGGAAGCCCGTCACCCCCGCCGTGGTGGTCATTGCAGAGTACTGGAGCATTTGAGGGTACTGCATGCCGTATCCTTGACCCTGATGAGGATAAGCCGCGGCGGCGCCGCCGCCCTGTCCAAACTGGAAGTATGGGTAGTAGCCGGTGGTTCCAGCGGCCACCCCAGTTGCTGCTCCTCCGTAGAGTGGGTATTGAGTGGCTGCTCCACCATACATGTTGTAGTAGCTCTGGTGATCAGACTAAAAAGTAGTGAGTACTTTGTCAGTAGATAACTTTGTTTGATCTTCTTATATCCCTCAACGAGACGACAAAGATTCTTCTCTTCGAACAAGAAACCGGCATTGGTTCCACAACAAAAAACAAGTAGACACAGACGAGTGCTACAAACGAAAACATTGGAACTTCATATCTCTTTCTATCTTTTCCTCGGAACAATGCATGCAAATGGGATCAAGTGGGACATACCGTAGCGTAGTTGTACTCAGCGGAATATGGTGAGAACCTGAAATCGCAGGTGGGAAGCCAGAAGTTAGCGTTCCGTTCATGACAGCCATGCTCATACGTGCGTGTTCATAACACTTGAAGAAAGAATCCTCATGCAGGTTTAGAATGTAACCATGATTCCAGGAGAAAGCTACGTTCAACATGATCTACAAGCATAAGTTCATACGTGTACGTAAAAGCTTATCTACATGCATTGTTACCTGCTTTACTTAAACGAGAGAGAGAGAGAGAGAGGATGGCAGCTTTAGTGAGTGGGAACATGGAAAAGAGGATGAGTACTGTTCTTGTGAATAGTATATAGAAGACACAGCTGTGTAATACTGCTCGGAAGCAAGCATTCAGGCATGGAGAAGGATGAAGGTAGTGTTGGTGTAGATGGTGCAAGAGCAGGCCGCCATGATCGATCTCTCATGGGCCTGCTTTTTTAGGGGCAAGTGAGCGTGCATGTGCTGGCATCTGAACCTAACAATGTGTGTCGACTTCTTTACAGCTTACCCGTAGACATAATAAGGAAGCCCTTGTTGGATGGCATAATGAGGGAAGGCGGCAGCAGCGGCAGCAGCAGCAGCAGCCGAAGCAAAAGCTGTTCCCATCCCACCTTGAAGGCCTGCCTGAAAAGATTTCATAACCCTAAAGTTCCTGCTCCCTCCTGTAAGATAAAGAACAATGGTGTTATCATCATCATCATCGTCGTCAACCTCAGTCGCACTGCAGCACAGTGTTGTCTCCTCCACGGAAAGGAATCCAAGGTAACAATCCCACAGTTGAGTCGAGGAAGAGTGAGACTCACTATAACAAAAACAAAAATAATACTGGATGACTTTACCTTAATGAATGAACAGATTCGATTCCTAGGATGGATGATGTGCTTGTCCGCCTTTTTTCTCTCTATAGGCTTTGTTTTGTATTGAATAGCAAGTTTAAATTACTGTCACCTCATTATTTTTCTCTCAACCTTTTTGTGATTCTACAGAACAAAAATACGCGGTGCGGGGGGGGGGGGGGGGGAAAGATATCATATCTTGCATCTATGTTGATGTTGATGCTCGATCATACAGCTAATGATGCCAGCATACTTTATTAGTAGAGTTAGTTGTGTCAGGCACAATGAAATAAGGGCATAAAGATATCATATCTTGCATCTATCACCTACATTATGAACTCCATTTCTTGGGCTCATGAAAGAGCAGAATATAAATTATGATTCGATCATTAATCTTGCTTCTTTGTTTAGCAGAAATTTGGAAAAAGATTTGCTTACCATGAAGAGGTGTTGTAGGTTTAGATCTTTGAAGCCCTAAGGAAGCAAGATTACAGTTAGCCCTCCTTCCATCGATGACGGGAGAAGGATCTATGCAAGCTCTCATGGCAGCCTCCGGCTCGCGAAATGTAACCTAGGAGGATGTGTAACAAGAACAAAAGTAAGGAATACAATTCAGCTTATCGATTCTTAATGAGATTGTAGATCCAGATCCTACGGTATAGGAGTCACAGCTCTAGATCTTCCTTTTTTGTAACCTTAGCTGCAGATGATGGTAAGGAAGGAAGAGTGAGAAAGAAAGACTTACAAATCCATAGCCTTTGGATCTTCCTGTGTTCTTATCAGTGATGACAACAGCCTCGAGGATCTCCCCAAATTGCTCAAAGTATTTACTCATGGTGTCTCTTTGGGTCTCCCAAGCAAGCCCCCCAACAAAGACCTTGGTGTAAGTGGTGTCTCCAAATTGGCCTGCCACATTAGTTGGTGGAGTCATCTTCCCCCTCCCCAGATCCTTCTCTTCTCCTCCTTCCTTCTCCTCTCGACTCCCCAATCCTATTCGACGAGCAGAAAGATCAGCCACCAAATCTAGCAAGAGATGGTCAAGGCTTTGGATGTGTGTTCTGTTAGGCCCAGAGAAGAGAGGAGAGAGAGAGAGAGAGAGAGAGAGAGAGAGAGAGAGAGAGGATAAAGCTAGCGGGAGGAAAGGGAAAGACTACAAGAAGGGACCTATGGCATTATATACTCTCCTTAAAACACTGCTGTTGTTGCTCATATGAGTTGGTGTATGGGTCTCACCTTCTTGATGGACAAAGATGACAGGAGAAGGCATTGGTTGTGATGGAATTGAAAGGACTTGGGAGAAGAGAGATGCATATTAGAGACACTCAAGAATTAAGAACCTTCATCGATCATCATAAATTATATAATCTTAATGTCTCGAGCCTTAGATCTGTCTGATATGTTACATTGTCCAACAAGGACTTTTTTTACTTCCAACTCTTAAGCTAATCTCTTATCTAATCACATGTTAGTGATGGATTTGTATCTCTTTATCACCCATTGCAACAAACAACACCAAGAAGAAGCCTTCCAGCAGGACAGCAGATGATTTCCATGGAGTGTGGACAGGCAGACTTGGATGTGGAAAGCACTTCACTTTGTTGCTGTTTTTGTTTTCTCCTTCATCAACCATCCAAAAAAACCATTGTATTTATATATTTCTTTCATGTGTATTTTTTGGTATATATATATATATATATGTATGTATATATGTATATTGATTGATAATTTATTAGGTGTTAATACATCTTTTGTTGTCTGATGTATCAATATGCTTAGAGAGCTAATCTGGTTATTATCGGATCAGAATTTGATTAGATGTCTTATAAAAGTAGGTCAAAATATGTCTGATAAAGATCTATTTAATATTTAAATTAAAGATGCAAGAAAGTGTTGACTACTAGAAAAGAGTAAAAGAGGTCTAGCTTGACCTAACATATCTGATGTCCTTTTAATGATGGTTTTGGTAACGATTGATAATTAATAGAGGGTTGTTGCATGAGGATGATTTTATAAAGTTGTCATATATGTTACTTAAATATGAAAAGTCATCCAAAATATTAGGCACTATAATTAGTGTTGTCACACCGACAACATAGTTCACTCGATCGAGGTATTGGGTTGAAAGATAAATTTGAATAAACGTAAGACTAATGATGATATTACGTTCAAATATCTAATATTCATGTGTCATATTTTTCATAATTAGCCATTATGTGTATTGTGATTAAATTTATGAAATAATCGATTCTTCTCAAATACTAAGAAAAAAAAAAAGTGTTTCGTTCATTTGGACATATTTATTATGAAAGGAATAAAGAGAGAAATAGCTTTCGGCAACTAAAATGCTTTTTAGATGAATTGAATCATCCCGGTGACATGATGTCTCTCACACGCCATGTGAGTCCCATCCATCAACCCTAGATGTTGTTCAATGCACCAATTTGGCCGATGTGATTAACACCATAATAATGCTCGCTCAGCATAAGATAAATCCACAGTTAACGACACGAGAATCTATCATTACAATATCTTGTGGCCGTCGTAGGGGCGAGATAACGTTATCCAAGGAGAAGTGAGAATGTTGGGTATGGAAGTTGATTGGTTTGGCGGCGGATTTCGTCCAAGTTAGGTGCGGGTGGTAGTCCTTGTACTATTACAATCTCTTGTCGGCTAGCGGACTAAATTGACAATAGATGATTAAATAGATAGTCGTCTAATCAGTCATTTACTCTGCAATGGAAAGATGAGTTATAATCATCGGTTGACTTCAACTCGGTATATGATGGAGTTGACTCGGTCGATCTCGAAGCTTTGGAGGCTCCGTATAGCGTCGAGAGAGTACGTTAGTGCTACGTATTCTTCTCTTATTCATAAATGGAGTAATCGCATAGATCAAATTGGTTCTGAAACCTTAGTGTTTTTATTTGATCTGAGTATTATTGATTGCTACGACAAGGTGAAGTTGACACCTCGTTAATTGTCAATGAGAGTAGAAGCCATATAGAATTCCTTTGCTTCCACCCACACCGTAACTTTACGTTTACTTGTGTTATGCTTATCACATCGCAAGCTTCGCTTTCTCGACATTCCACCCGAGTACTTATATCGGGGACACGATAATAAATAACCTTTAGCTCATTATACTTGATGATGGTATGAATCTTATAAGTTAAGATGCAGTGTAGGTGTTCGATGGTATGAATCGGATCGACGAACAAAATGTGATCGTTTCGGTAAATCATGATGGGTTAGGATGATTATTAAGAGGGACTAATAAGGATCGAAAGGAGCTTAGAAATCAGGGATGAAAAGTGGGCCGACAAGAAGGAAGGGAGCACAGCAAGGAAGACACGCGTTGTGGTCTGTCTATCTATCTTTCCTGCCGTCACAGCTGTCTCCAACTTCTTCTTCCTCGGCTGCGGGTTTTGACCGGGAGAAAGCTGACAACGAAAACATGGGAGAGGAGAGGGCGAACGACATCAATCGACGGTGGTGGTGCGTCCCATCCCATCCCTAGCTCGAGCTTTGGCCACCCCCTTTATTTTTGTTGGATCCCCACCAATGCCACGCATCCGTTTCGGAGTTGTGATCTTTTTCGTTTATGTAGATTTTTCGTTTACATAATTTGGTAAAGATTCCATAGAATCGACAACATCAGTGATCTTTTTGAAATAAAAAAGATTTTTGAACGAGGTTGTTGAGTGAGTATTCATGGTGTGTTTGTTAGGATCTTGCAGGAGTCATATAAATTGCTTGGAATCAGAATAGAGGCAGATGGAAGAGAGATTGTCTCTGGAGGTTCTTTTTTAAGTCCTCGGTAGATCGTCCAAGTTTCAGCATTCAAGGGAGAAGAAGCAGTAAGGAGGGTGCAGCATCCGATAATAACGATATTGTTTTTTTTTTTTTTTTATAAAGATGACATGTCATGCTCCTAAATAAAAAAATAAAGGTATTCGACTATGTAGAATCGATTTCATGAGTACAGTAGAATGATCTCCTATCAAAATTCTTAAGTTTTAATCCTTATAATTTTGGTATGAATCACTTTTAACTGTGTAAAGTTATGTAAAGTGAGGGTGAGGAAGATGAACGGTGTAAAGTTATGTAAATGATCAGATATAGCCGAGAAAGAAGGTTTATGTAAATGGTAAAGATGAGATTTGATCCTATAAACATATGATAAAAATCCAGGCAGCATCGACGAATCAAAATTAATTCATATAATAGAACAAATCACTTTCGGTGTGCAAAACTGCATCAGCTATCGGCTTTCGTATGAACAAACTGTGACCACTGGGTTTGGGTTTGATCGAATTGCTGACAAGAACTAGAAAAGACAACAGAAAAAGAAAAAGGTGTTGGAGATTACCACCTCACAGTTGACGACGGGCAGCCACATCTCATGACGAGCAAATATTCCCCATACGATGCGTCAATCGTAGTGCGTCATCCCTTCGCTGGCAGTAGTACTATCGCAAGGGCCTGTCCAGAATCATCTATATACGAAAGAACAAACATGATGGGGTAATGAACGGCACGAGCTGTCTCCATAATATGATCAAAGGAGTAGAATGTGAAGGAAAAATACAAACTCAACCGGACCAACCAACGACACTTCAGCTACCCATCATCAAATCAACGTTGTTATCCTGACAAAAACAATTCAATACTATCTCTGTAAGCACATAGTTGTCTTCATCAACCGAAAAAGAAATCTCAATGGCAAACGGACACACAGAACAAGCCCAAGCCCCACCAAAATATCAAAGGAATTGATCTTCTAGTGGACCGATGTCTTATTATTACATCCCAAGCAACGTATTTGGATGCTCCAAAAAAAAGTTTCATCAAACCCCAACCTCAAACTATTGTTAGTAATGTGCCAGTGATTTGCTTGCTTATACCATGTAGTCAGCAAAGCAGCCTTATCATACATCCAGCTGAGCCAGCAACGGCCAATTGACTTGTTGGGCCAAGTTATATCCCACAAAGAGGATCCGAAACAGTTTTCTACGTCAGCCCAAACTAAAAGAAGTACAGCTAGGGTAGGTACCGAGATCAATTGGTCTTCTTGTCGCCAACAGTCGTAGCATCACCTTCCTGAGCAGCAGAAGCATCACCAGATATCAAATTTCGGTTGCTCTGTGCTTCATCTTCACCACCAAAGCCGAATTCATTCACGCGATTCCTATCAACAGGGTATATCCATCTCTGGTATAGATATATCAGGAAAATAAGATCTGCACAGCCCATAAAAATTTGTTAGTTGAAAGTTTTACCAGGAAGTTCTCACACAGGTTCAAACAAGCTATTCCAAGGATAACCCACCATCTCGGAAAACAGACAGACGATGCAGCATTGGCATTTTGATTACAAATGCAAAAAGATCATCAATGATGGTATTAAGGAACTTGTAGGTCATTTGCCGCCAAGGAAGATGAGCTACAGATTGAAGTTTGTAATTTATGAAAAGCTGTGGGCACATCATGATAAACCCTGCAGATAATGCACAAGGAATATATTAGTTACATAAAAAAAACAAGGCAAATGCATTATTGATCGACCAACTCAATTGGAAATTGTAAAGTTAAAAGTTCCAACCGAAAGACAATGGTTTTGATATCAAATGTGACACAGGACAGATGCTTTGGTACCAAAACTTATGTAACATGAAAAGATAAATGTGCAAAGAAAATATTGTTTTAGGATTTACTAGTTGTAGGATGGGAAAAAAGATAGATAAGAGAAAAAAATATTAATAGACTCACTTTGACTCAAGAATTTAACTCTCAAGGTAAAATCCTCGCACCTCCACATCTCATGGAGGATGGCATCTTTATTATCAAAGGATATGTACCATAAAGATTTCTAAAGGTAGAATTGCGACCTTGTACCACCCAAAGATATCGAGGGGGAAAAACCTCAGTTCATCCATTCTCTCATGATCTCATATTCAATTTTGTAGACCCAAAGTATAAGGAAAAGAAAATACACTAAAGTATTCTGGATGATATTTAGTTACATCTACTTTTGCTTCAGAAGACGATATTCTTATTATAAATAATATACAATGTTTAATCTTTCAAAAATATAGATAATTTGTCATATTCCATATATACAAGCATTTAAATATTAATTCAATACTAATTTTGATTACTCATCAAAATGGTGTGGTAGCAGTATCCTAATCTATACTGCTTAGTATCATATTTCTCAATTAAATTAATAAAAAATAAATAGTATATGCACATTTATCAAGCTATACATATACTGGTACCAGTCCAATGGTTCTCAATTCCTAGTACATTTTTATCACATCATTTTCTTCTAGAAAAAATAAACTTTAGTGTTTTTCATTTATTGGTGCACAATAACGGGTGTCATACAGGACGAACTTACTAGTTAACTAACTAGGATTAATGCTTATGCTAGTAAGATGCCAGAAAATCTTCAAACAAAACAAAACATTACACAAATGCTTACCAATGGTATTGATGAACATCAAATCGTTGATGCTTAAAGAAAATAGGACAGAAAACGTTTAGTGACTAAGACTCAGGAAAATGCTCACAGAACTTCAGAAAGGCTGGATGAAAATTAAAATAATCAGGCTCCATATATGTCTAAAATGCATAGGTAAACTTTTTTTATGGGACGATATGATTATCTGAAAAGATAAATCAATGTATGTTAATTTATGCTGGTCACATCCAAGCACTAATGAGAGACGAGGGAATATATTGACAAAAACTCCAAAGTTCTAGATTGCCATTGTACTAACTAAATTATGTGTTGCAAAAAACATATAGTGCACTCAAACATTTTGGCCATGATATGATGGTGATCCCAGATTCGTATGAGGCATAAATGTATGTTGGTGAACAGAGAATAAAAGACAACATGCAAGCCTTAAGAACATTAACAGAGATAAAAGGGAAATTTAGGCACACCATTGACAGAAGCTACCACATCAAAAGAATGTTATAATGCCTTAAATAAAATGCAGCAGATGCAGTTTCTAACTAAAAAGAAAAAGAAGAGGGAGCTTACCAAACATGTAGACGCAGCTAGTGAGGGAAGAAAGTATCCAAGAATACCAGCTTTTATGTTGCTCGTACATTAGTGAATAAATGGAAAAGCAAGCAACGAGGAAGAAAAGCACATAAGATAGGTACTTCATGGCAAGATCATCATACTCCTTTGTTTTATTCTTGGCATATGACTCACGGTCTCGAAGTTTCAGCATGGGGATCCTTCCGCTTCTGTCAATCTGGTGTAGATATTAATGGAAAAGTTCAATGAAGACCATTTTCTAATTACATGTGAAGCTGAGATTAAAAAGAGTTTATCTTCTGGTTGAGTTGGATGTTTAATGTCTCAAACACTAAAACTCAACAATCACATATGACATCCACTCTCAATATAACTCCATAAACATCAAATATTACAAGGTACAGTAAAAACAAAGGACCTTGAACAAGTATTTGAAACTTTAAGCAGCTTAAATAATTACCAAATCGACTACTCTAGGCAAAACAAATTAAATCCCCAACAATGAATTTTGCTTCTCAGATGACTCTGGAAAACCACCTAAAAAACAAAACCAAATAACAATGGACCACGTGACAACAAAGATTTAAACACTTTGTGCCATCATTGCAGTCCTCAGTCTGAAACGAGTGCAGATGTTGATTTAGATGCTAGAGAGCAGCAAGGTCAAAGAACATACAGGTCGGAAGTGTCTAGAATGGGAGTGTATATACAGGTGACTGTGTAGTTATATATAATACACAAAAATATGCATATATCACTTGGATCAGTGATTTAAAAAGCGCTAGGCACCAAAGCGAGATACTCTAAAATATATAAAATATATAATATAATTAAAAATATAATTATTTAAATAAAAATATAATATTAAATTAAAAATATACTGTTAACAGTATATTACTTAAGTTAGAAGAGGAGAAAAAATATTCTCTGAAATATTAAAATATAAATAATAAATAATATAATTAAAAATATAATTATTTAAATAAAAAAATATAATATTAAATTAAAATATACTATTAACAGTATATTACTTAAAGTTAGAGAGGAGAGAAAAAAACATAAACAATAACAAAAATAGCAGCAGTGATGAGAACGATAGCAGCGGCAACGGCGAAAGCTATGGACAGTAGCAGTGACAACGGCGAAAGCTGTGGACAACAGCAACGGCAATGGCGGAAGCTGCGGATAGCAGCGGCGAAGGCTGCGGACAGCAGCAGCGATAGTGACGGAAGCTCCAGACGGTGTCTGTTGGTGGCGGAGGAACCTGCAGTCCTCTCCCTCGACAGTGGAAGGATGCGACAATAGAAGGAAGCTGGGTTGTCGAACTCGTCTGTCAACAACAGAGGAAGGCTCGGTCCGCTGCGTCTGCAGCGAAAGCAGCAGCAAAAAGCATCGACGGTGGAGGCAGGAGCGCTAGGGTTCCTTGAGGTCGCATAAGCATGAAGCGTGGTTTTGAGGTAAGAAACTACGAACCGAACCAGCCTTAAACTGGTTCGGTTCGCCTAATAGAGTCAGGCGCTCACCTGAAGCGCCCAACGCAAGCGCCCAAGTGACGCCTCATTGAAACGCGCAGCCTGGTGCACACACAAGGTGCTCGGGCCTCGCCTCGCCCGAGCGCCTATTTAAATCACTGACTTGAATTATCTAAAAAAAAAGTACAAATAAATCTGTTATCTGATCTATGCTTTTTTGTTTTATTTGCTTTCAACAACTCGCACACAGAGTAGAAAGGTTTTGAAATTGTAAAAGTGATATATTTGGTTCCTACCAAAGCATGATTTTCCTGAATAGTACAAGTCACAAATCCTATGGAACTTCTAAATCATGGAGTTTGTGAAGTGGGTGAGTTGGAGTTTATGCAACATTCGTGGAACTCAGGTCGTATCTCTGAAATTTTGGTGTGGTCAACAAACACCTCATACATTGAACAACGAAGTTTTATCAAGGTATTTCTTAGGTTATTCTGCGCATTGTATGTACTATGCAATTATCAGGGAACAAGAGTAAAAGATGGAGCTTACCACAATGTGCATGGCTTTCCCAATTTTCCAAAACTCAATGCAGCACCCAATTCCAGAACTAGCTAGGATCATCCAAGAGGTTTCATTATCCAGGAGGTAAAGGAAAACAATCAGCTGACATATGAAAT
The DNA here is from genome assembly GCA_001649415.1 of Musa itinerans. Taxonomy (NCBI): domain Eukaryota; kingdom Viridiplantae; phylum Streptophyta; class Magnoliopsida; order Zingiberales; family Musaceae; genus Musa; species Musa itinerans. The sequence goes on along the minus strand of LVTN01000127.1, from coordinate 120,496 downwards.
TCACGACAACTGATTTTGCAGACAGTCCTTCCATAGATTTGTTTTTATTCCAAAATTGAATATCTGCAAAAAATAAATATAATCTTATAGTTTTGAACCTTTATTTTGACATTAAGCATAACAGTGGTTTATCAGTACTTTGTAATATCTTCTAAGTTGTCATGTTGACATACCATTCTTGAAAGCCAAGAAATCAAACACAGAATGTAGTAGAGATACAACCATAGTCACCCCCAGTAGATATGGGTTTCCTTCCAAGAATACCCTCTGTCAGAAAGATCAAATTAGTCATCAAAAGCAGACAGAAAGATCAAATTAGTCATCGAAAGATGAGAGACACTACCAGAATGGATGCATAAAATTATTAAAAAATAAAATCCAGAGAGATATCTAGAATTAAATGAACAAAACAGAATATAATACATCAGAATATACTGATTACAAAAGTAGGGATAGTCATCTAAACAGTATGACCGATACTTTTGCCTACCAACTGAACTATGACAACATAGTATCTCTAAAGTTCAAAGAATGATACTTACCTAATCCTGTACTTTTCTTCAGATCTTACAGCTGACCCAATAACGTTTCACCAATACGATATCTGGTCTAAAACTTTAGTATTAAAACAACTGTTTTCTGCCTCTTTCAGCATTAACCTTTAACTAGTTGAAATGCAAACCGAGTACCTTTACTTCAAGATGAATGGTAAAGTATTTCAAAGTACATTAATGGATTTGTTAAAGCAATGGCATTTCAACAAGACTTAATTTATCTAAAAATATATTGCATTCAGATTTGCAAGATATAGTAGATTATTTCCATATAATTAACAAATCATTAAGCCTAGAGCTCAATGGTAGGGAAAGATCTACTTTTGTCTTGTAATTAATAAAACATCAATGCAATCAGATTTATGCATAGATCAAAATATATTATCTAAAAAAAAGAAAATAAAAAGGATGAACATACTGGATCGAAAGTTATAGACCAAAATATTTAGTTCTTGAAAATTGAAATAAACTATTGTGTAGCTTCAATGCACAGAAAAGCTCAGCAATTAACTTACTACTGTCATTTCAGTATACCTTAAGTTCATCAGCCTCGCCTTCGAGCATGCTTCCATAACTACGATGGATCTGAAAAGACTGCTCAATCTGTAAAAACAATTGCCACTTAGTCAAGCTAATCGGACCTAACTCCAAATTAAGAGGCAATTCTGCCACGGTCTCATTGAGTGATATTAGCTTGTCCCTTAAGAGCCAAAATTCATTAAAGAAAATTGTAGGGAAGTAGTTCCCTGTGGTTGGCTCTATGTTTAAATCTGCCATCTGGGGTCAAGGTATTCAATGTTATTACCATTTAGAGTGATCATGTTATATAAATAAGCAATCCCAACTGAAGCATTTTACAATGTCAATATCCAAACAAGCAGAGAACAACTCAAAGCATTATTTTACCAAAGGGAACAAAATTATTATCTTGAAATAGAAGGTGGAAAATGATCAAGTTCAACATCCGGACAATGTAAAAGAAAACTATATCGATAGACTCCATAAAACATAAATTTAAATGATTCACAACATGCAAATTTGAAAAGATTTTGATAAAGCTACATAAGGTAATGAGTAGGAAAAAATAGGTGATTGACAAGAGCTATGTGCCATTATGAAGAGCTTGAGAACCCCCCCAATCATAGAGGTGGCAGAGTCCTGAACCTGTGAGAACCTGCCCCAAGCCCATATAGACATGACAGATCTTTCCCACCAATCAGTTCGGGTCAATTTTTTCTAGGATATCATAAAGTCCTGCATGCAAATATCAACTGTAACCCTGGCCATCTCCAGCCCTCCTTGCTTGCAAATCTCCCTCTGCCCTTCTCCATGTTTTATCCCACAAATTTCACCCCTTCAATATCCAGGGATGAGCTAGACTTGGGAGCAACAAGTTCCTTGGATAAAAGTCAAAATTAGCAACAAGAATTACCAACACTGGCTAATGAACTGGCCAATGAACTATGCCACAACTTATAATACTGCAAGGGTGTTACAACAAAATGAGGCAAAACAAATCTTGGACAGTGGAAAATTCAATTTACAGTTACAACTGCCAAACGATAGTAAATCCACTATATACTCAATTCAAGCATGCAATTAATGTATGAAACACAGGATACAGCCAGCGATATTTGGAGGAACATTGTTATGAGGGTATCTGCAGTTAAACAAAACAAGAGAAAATTAGAATGGTTTACAATAAATATGATTCAGGAGAAATTAGATGTTCTACCAAGTACATGATAAGTAAATCAATGTTATGCATGTTCTGGTTCTCAACATATGCCAGCCACAAATAAATCTGAACAATCTATTCACAATCCTTTTTAGCAAGTTACATGTAATTTTTTATCGAACATACTGCAGGATTCAAACTTGTGACCCCTTATATGATACCAATATAATGTACGATGAAAACAGGATTGATTTAGTTCAAAGGTAGATGTGGACATGAACATCACATGTACCAGATATGGCAGCACAAGAAAATAATAAAGGAACTAAATCAGACTCATCAATTGATCAAGATTTGAGTCAGCTAAGAGATATCCTTCCATCATATAAGGGGTCACAAGTTGGATGCCTAATCTGAAATGTAAAAAAATTACATCTGCAATATGTATTAGAAACAATTATACCACATCACATTCTAGTCAATCGGCTCAAATATTATCAAATAAGTGTTGTTGTTGTTGATTCCTTTTTTTTTATTTTTCTTTTTTTTGTTGTGGGGAGCAGGTTGGGAAGTACCTTGTGAAATCATCAACAAGGTTAATAGTGACATTTGGTTTCCAGTATGAAATCCATTCTACAGGACCCACATCTTTGGCTTCAACTTGAGTATCATCCTTCAACTGTAGGAACCACATAAAAGTTTGTCAAACCAAGGAAATATGAGAAGAAAGGTAAAAAGGCAGTCCCATTTTCCACAACCAAAAGAGGATCAAGAAGACCAGAAAAGAAAAGAAATCAATTTATTACTAAAAAGTCATCTAACAGCTAACTTTTAAGAGATCAGTTTTCATGTATGTAAAACCTAAATTGCAAATGAAACTAAGAGATAAGCATAACCTCAGCAACTGATTCTTCCCCTTCAGAATCCTTGGAACTGCCTAGCAAGCTCTTCTTTTTGCCAGATTTTGACTTGGGCAAGAAGGCAACAACGGCTGAACAAAATAAAAATGAGTAAGCTCAATACGGACCATTACCCAATTAACCTAAAAAAAAGCCGTAGAAACTGAAATACTCACAATGGGTCCTACTAAAGGCAGATAATGGTTCATATTCAGGATCATTAGGATCAGGAGGGTAACCCGAGCGGGCAAAGAAAACATGAGCATACAGGCTTCCATTGTGTTTTACAGCCTACAAGTTACATGATAACGTTGTATGCTCAATGAGATATGAACCAAAAACTAAGGCCCATATATACTAAATCGATATGGTTACCTCTGATGGATAATACTTCAAGGATAAGGATCTAGTACTACTCTGTTCCCAAACTGCATAAGGAATATTTGTCTCATGCCAAACAAGGGCATCCTCATCACCGAAGTCCTTAAACTTCTCCTTCTCAGAAAGATAAAGCCACATATCCTGGCCATTAGAAAAGTGACAAAAGAAATTTGATCATGCACCATAAAATTATATAGAAGAGTTCATTATGACAATAAAGCACAACAACAGCACAAAAAAAATCCAAAACACAAAAAATGATAAGCTTGTACAATATCCTTTTCTCATACTCTTAATAGGAATATTGATTGGAAGAGTGTTAGTGGAATGTGGACACACCATAAAAAATCCTGTTGCAGTACACATTCACATGTAAATGTGTATTCATGTGTTGCATATGTATGAAAAATTAATAACTCATAAAACTTGTTAACGTGGATTTATAATAATATGATAACCTTTTTGAAGACTTATCTTCTGATATTTTAGTCATGCACTTGACATATAAGTACCATAGGTTCCTTATCACAATTATATTTCTCCACAAGTCTCCTACGAATTTCTGAAACCTTGCAAAGTTAGAAATCCCAACATAAATTTAATTGAATTCATATCCTAAACATGCAACATCAGCTTACTAATAATGGCACAGACACTTTCTCAATGTCACATTCCCGACAAGTCAACCTGACATATTAGGAATTACTAGGAATTCAGTATTTGAACATCATCTGACATGTGAAATTGTGTACCAATCTATGGTGAAAGTTTGCATTTCTCTACTGATGTTTTTAAAGTGTAATTATTCAAAGCAAGAATTTTCATGAGTTAAATTAACTGATGAACAAACAACATATAGCTCATACAAAGCAAGAACTACCATAAGTTCATTTCTCATTGAATTACATACATATAAGTTCAACTTATTAAATGCAACTAGTTGGGTTGCCCAAGAAACTAATTGTACAACACATTTGAATTAAGAGCTCCAATTTGTTGTTTTGTAAGCAACAAAAGTAACCTTCTTATTGTAGACTTCAACTTGAAACCTTATACTGAATATGAACACTTCAAAGGACTGCAACCACAAGCATCAGTTGATGTCACAAGTCTTGATCAATGTAATCAAAATCCTGATTATCATAAGATCTGAATGCTCAAGGGTCCACGAGTTGTAAGAACAAACCTGGTGAAAGAACAATAAAGCCTCAAACTCAACAATCCCCTTTTGACAAGGCTTCCCCTAGAGTCACTGCATCCAACCATGGAAACACCCCCCAATATGATTTCACGAGTTCTTAGATCTGGATCTTCATGAAGTCAAACAAATCATGGGATAGCCAAAACCCAGTGGGAGCAACTGGTTTAGCAAAAACAAGCTCCATAAAGAAAGAAAAGAGAAGGCTATCAACTGCATAGACATAATAGCTTATCTTCCAAAATATCGACATGCAATGCCAATTACCACCAAATAACATACTAGTCCGATATGGCCTTTGAATAGTCTTTTGTACAATCACAAGTTAAAACTTACAGGTATTCATCTAAACTAGTTATCCATCATGTATCAAAATGACCAATGTCAATCAATCCTAAGTATCTTTTCTTATCTGTGGTCCTAAGAGAAGTCCGCAAAAATTTGTAAACAACGAAAAGGCAAATTTACCACTAAATAATAGGCAACAAAAAAGTCATAAAAAGAAGAAATCAGAAAAATAAAACATATGTAACAAATACAAGTAGATCTTAACAACAGGCAAATTGGTTACTGGAACTGAATAAACTTCAGTCACTATGTATGTCCTCAACAAGAAAATTTAAAGAATGATGGTTTGTGTTCCAAGTCCATTCTCTTCATCGAACAACAACTCATACAACGAACCAGAAAATATCTTGTTTTGGAAAAGCCGTGGATCTTGAATTACTCCAAGGTTTAACCTTTCTCGCTAACCGTGCCCGTATATCATCACACCATCACATGTTCGGCGAAAAAGATGATCGTTTCATTCTTATGTCTAAGGATCCGATCGCAGGATCAAATCTCGAATAAAAAGATTAAAAGAGCTAGGGTTTGGGAGAGGGAAGAGACGGACCAAGGGCTCGCCCTTGTGGAATAGATTAGACATGAGCTGGGAGGTCTCTGCGGGCTTCTTGGGACCGAAGAACTTCATGGCGAAGTACCATAACACAGCCATCCGCACGATCCCCGTCAACGACTGCCCGAGACCCGCCTGCTGCTGTTGCGGCGCCTGCCGCCCCGGCCTCCCCGCTGCCGCCGCAACCATCGGTCGTCCCTCCGGTTCCGCCATCGTCGCCCGCCGGGGGAATCCGATCCAACCACAACGAGCAACAGAGCCGGGGGGTCGAAGGTAAGGGAAATAGGAAATCGGCAAGAGGCGAAAGGGATTGAAATAGAGAGGGCACCGATAGCACATAATATACTATACCTGACCATCCTAGAAAGCATTACCCACATTTCTACCTGCTTTGTAAGTGACGAACATAAAGGCACCATGATGGCTTCATACCCCATTTCCCAATCATTAGGAAGGTATACCGAAAAATCGGACAAGAGGGTAGAGAAACGTTTTTGAGAGAAGAGTTCGCTATCACGCCGTCTTGTGCATACGAAAGATTCTAAAACACACGGTTCCGCATAACAAATTTCATGCGACAATAACCAATCAGCCTTACATTAGTTGATGTCCCGAGAAAATGAACGGTGGATGCGCGGTTTCTTTATGATTACAGAAGTATCATGGGGCTGGTAATGGGCCAAGGAGCGGTCGGCCCAAAGCCCATCAATGTTAGTACATACTCGGATTGGTTTCCTGCTCGAGCTAAATGATGAGTAAATACAAATACCATATTTGGATTGCTATGGTTGGGTATCTATTGCGTTTTTCTTATGCTATATCAATGGAAGCACACAAACAGCAGCACATTCAATGAACAGCCATAATTCGTTGACTTATCCTCTAAGTTCTCCCATCATGTAGCAGTAATATAGGCGATAGAAATTGAAGCTTATAACTGCAATGTGAAAAATAAGCTATGTATTAAGGAAGCTAATGTTTTCCAAATTTCCAATAAATAGGGTAACCCAAAAGGAACAACAAGCTATCTGTGAAAAAATCTATAGAGAAATTGAGTGAAGTTCGAAAGAAGGTAAAGCTGAAAATAGCTTTAAGAATAGATGATCTAACACAACCAGTCATTCTTTCCATATTTTAAATAGTGAACAAGAAGAAGGCTAGCAGAATAAGTATGAATCCTGTGGTGTAACCGTCTAATCTGGGAGATAGTTTACTGTCAAGGAAACCCACCCTGTAGACATTCTGTTTTCATGTCCTGCATGATGCCCTGAAGGAGGGACGGATTGCTCGTGATGATGGCGTCAACATGCTCAAACAGCATTCTTTGCATGGACTCGGCATCATCGACAGTCCAAGCATAGACTTTCTTGCCCTCCCTGTTTGGAACACAAATGACATTAATATGGTTTCCATATTAATTGTACTAGATGCTCTAGTCTTCATATCATGTCAGCACAAGTATTACTTTACAGCAAAGTATACTATTCAAGTTCTGCCAAAAGTCAGAAGATGGTGCATTTTTCCCCAACTTTTAAATAATACTCTAGCTGGATCTACGGCCTGCCATTTTATCATATATATATATATATATATAATTGTACTAGATGCTCTAGTCTTCATATCATGTCAGCACAAGTATTACTTTACAGCAAAGTATACTATTCAAGTTCTGCCAAAAGTCAGAAGATGGTGCATTTTTCCCCAACTTTTAAATAATACTCTAGCTGGATCTACGGCCTGCCATTTTATCATATATATATATATATATATATATATAGAGAGAGAGAGAGAGAGAGAAGATGAAGTCGATTAGAACTGTGTTTCGTACCCATGCAAAATTCTGACAAGTTCCTCATCAACCAAAGGATGGTAGACGCCCACAACTGCAGCACCTTTCATTCTCAAAAGTTTGCTTCTTGCACCAGTAGAAGGATCAGTCATAACAATGTATCCCACCTGGACAGTAGCAGGAATTGAGTTTGGGACTGAGACCAGGCAAGAGAAGGAAAAACTTTAGTATATGCAATGGAGCAAATTCCTAATTGACATCCCAGCTACATCTTATGTAGCTGCCTATAATGATATGACAATGAAACTACGCGACTCTAAATAAAACTTAAATCAGCAATGTAAAAGACAAATTTATGGAGGTATGTTATACCCCAACTTCTTGTGATAGCTTGATAACATCACTTGCCAAGACATCACTTTTTGCCCAGACAAGGCAATTTCTGCATTGCGTTCTCTTCACCTGTCAATATTTAATTAAGGAAAAAAAATAACATGTAAGAAAATAACACTATAGTCAATTTCACTATGATGTTTTTTTCAAGGATAAACGTGTAAGAAAATAAAATTTTAGTGTATCTTAGAATATACACAATGAAAAAAAGATACTATAATGTCCCAACTATTTGGGGTCAGCTGATATATATGTTCAGTTTTCCATTTTTCCATTTTTTTTCTTTCCATTCTGATTTCTCTACTTTTCTATTAGAACATTTTCAGCCAACCCTTGATTTACTGACATGATCCCACTGATCATGATCCTACCCATGGCCAATCTAACCTGATTTTTATCCTCTAAAGTCTAAACAATGGCTGATGATGAAAATATTTCATATAAATGGTAGACCTCAAGCTAACATTTTCATCATTCACTTTTTTCTCAGTGAAAATGCTATTATTTTGTTGATGTTGGGATATAGATCTTGAATCACAGGCATTGGTTTTCATAATTCTGTACCAATCACCACAAGCTCGCCCAACTAAGATGTTCTGAACCGGGGCCAAGCAGAACCCCATATATATGCAAATCTAAGCTTGGTTAACACCAAACTAAGATAGCATCCCTTCTAGAAATTCCTATGAATACAACAGCAATAGATTAATTACAAATAACCGAACTTACAATTGACAGTATGTCCTTTGCTAGGCCTTTCTCAAACGATGGTGGGCCGACTTTTGCATCCACAATGACCTGCCTAATTGAGTTTGCTATTGTCTGCATTAGTAAATGAAACGAATGCCAAAATTAAAATGACTATCATTGTTACTAGCTGACCAGAAGAAAATCATTAATTGTAGCTGTCATAATTCTGTTACTTCATTTGGTAAATCTCTAATAGACAATATATTAATCAGTAAGTGAAAGCAAAAAAGAAGGAAGAACTTCAAGAAATATAGTTTTTATACCGCCAATGCTTCTTCAGCTGTAGGAACTTTTTGGTTGTGAAATTGTTGTGCAAACTGAAGGCCTGCATCCAGTTCCTTTATCTATAGCACAAACTAAAAGATCACCTTATAAAAGTAACTTCTCCAATATACAAAGAATATAATCAACACAAGAAACTGATCAGTTGTAATTTCAGATGTTCAATAATAATATTTCTTTCAATTCCAAATTTTGTAACAGAACATGCTATCAAGAAAATGCAAACAATTTAACCAAATAATCAGCTATCCTCCAATAAATTTCAATAATGTACATAAAGACAGCCTTTACAGTGCCAGTGTTCATCAGTAATCTAATTAATTTTTTTATGGTGTAGTCATGTCTATTCGGCATTAAATAGCCTTCTTAATGGTTATATATGTCCGTAGTTTAGTATTCTAGTTGACAGCTTAAGACACATTTTCTCCTCTTTGAATTAGAGATTCATTTTTAGAGGCATCAATTCCAATATAATCTGGGAACAAACCTAAAACTATCACTTCCAAGCTATTTATTAATAAGATTTGTTGTTGCCTTCCAATGAGTTCATCCTATTTAAAAATGTGATGATAAATGCAAAATAACAACATTCTAGAATATCGCAGCATAACTACCATTGGCTTGCAATGTAACTTGAATTCTATAAGACAGGATTTGTCATGTTGACATTGACAAACAAAGATTATGCAACATGCAGATATACTACTTTCATTTGAAATGATTTGTTACACAAATCAATAACAACAAGGCCAAACTTGGCCGTTTACAAGAAATCATTAAAGAAAATGCCCAATTTATCATGTCACAACAGCTGAAGCAATCCCAATATGAAGCAAATTCTCCTGGTTTTGTAGGTAAAACAGACCCATGTTATATTTTTGTGATATGTTTTAATTCTATTTACTTTTGTATCTCTATCATTCATTCTTTATGATGCATTTTTCTGGAACTACAAGAATGTGAATTGGTCATTATGAGAGAAAGATATTGTCAACAGAATATAGGGAGAGGAAAGAAACAAAGCTGGTATAGACTTACTCATGTCAAGACAAGTGAACAGACAAGAAAATGAATTCTTATCATTGGTTATAGAATAAAAATTACAAAAGGGCACTAGGTAGCTTCCACACCATGTGATTAAAATCAAAATGCCACTTGATTCATGAACTATAAAAAAGAGAACTCTTACCTGATTCATGTTCATGTAGCCAACTTTTGCTGTACTATTACCAGACATCCTCTGCAGATCCCTGCCTGTGTCATGTAAGAATTAGGTCTAAATGATGCTTAGAAAAAGTAGATAAAATAGTGCCTTAGATGGAATCTGAGTCAGAAAATTTTATTAAGCTGCCACAGAAAAATTTCATGTTTTTCTGATGTTTTCTGTCTGTCTGTTCAATATCTAATTCAAGAGTATTTGAAAATGCCAGTACTCCAAATCAATCTGGTTGCAAAAGAAATGAAATTTCATGCATTTCCTTAGAAGTGCAGGTGGACCTTTTTAACTTCATGAAAGCCAAATTCATTTGAATAGGATAGAACGAGCAACTAATCAAATGACATATATGTAATACAATCACCTTAAAACTGTCAAAGCATGTCTTAACAGAGATTTTATCTAAGTTTCTGAACCAAGGACTATTCTAGGGTCAAAGGAGAGGATCAGAATAGACAGCAAAAGAAAACAGGTGAAAGTGAGGGGAAAATAACAGTCCTTTAAGACTTCAAAGCAACTGTTGATGAAAGTTACACAAAATGTAAATCGCAACATTTTCGTTCCCCTTCTGTGGGTATAGAAAATTTAGCAATCTGCAGTTCCTTTCTAATATTCATCCTCTTATTATGAAATGCAATTCCAAAGCATCCTCTTTTGCCACTACAGAACTGAATTATTCCAAACTATATTGTCCCACTGGCATGCACCCACTTGAAGGAGACCAAATCTCGTTAACAGATAACACCACATAGCTTAATGTGTTTCAGGATGCAGTAAAGCATACAAACTTTTACCGATCCAAAATTGAAGTGAAGCAACAAAAAGAATATGAACCGCACCGATCATGCAGCGCAAACAGCACCCCATCTGAAGAACGAGAGACATCTATTTCTATGCAATCCACGCGAGAATCGATGGCGACGCGATAAGCATCCATCTGTTAATAGGTCAGAACAAGGAGGAAAAACCACACTTACCAAAAATAATCGTACGGAAAAATGGAAGAACAATTATTACAGTGTTGGGGACGGCCTTGCTCGAATCGCCTCCATGAGCACAGACAAGGGGAGGACTTTCCAACCACCCGCACTTCCTCGATCGCATCTGAGTCGAACGGGTCGAGGTCAACACCAAAGTTACAAAAGAGATAAAAAACGAAGTCGGAGAACAGGATTTAGGGTTTCAAGTATAGGATCAGATTTACGTGATGACCGGTACCTGTTGGAATCGGCGGAGGCGGAAGTGGAAGTAGAGGGGTGGAGCGAGAGCGAGGACGGCGAAGAGGAGGAGGAGGCGAAGGAGCGACCTCTTGGAGGGGATGCGGAGTAATCGCGCTCGTGCAAGCTTCTTCTGGCTCGATGAGTGATGGGGGAGGATAGGAGAAGACGGTGAAGGCCTCCTCCCGACGCCGATCGCCTTCATTTCGCTTCTGTTTTTTTGTTTTTGTTTTCTGTTTTGTGATTTCCGAATCGAACCGTTTTATTATGCTTCAACGAGCGGAATATAAATATATTCCGTTCATAATTATTTCATTCTATTTTAAAAACTAAAATTATTATTAAAAATTAATTAATAAATATTAAAATTTATAAATAATATTAATATTAATAAATTTTATCTATTATTATAATAATTAAATTTAAATATATTCAAATATAAATAGAATCAAATATATCTAAATATAATCATAACCAAATAAATATAAATATATCCAAATAAATCTATAAATTAATAATTTTATTAAATTTTATGCTTGTATGTCCCTATAAGATGGATCTTACATAAAGAAAAATATATATAAGATATCTGACAATAAAATTTTAAAAATAAATAATACCATTAAAATTAGAATATATATCAATTATTACATAATCATCTTTATCATCTTCAAAAGGACATACGAATTTACTATTTAATATTTATTTATTATATAAATAAAAATAATTAATAATTAATATTAAATAAAATTTGAAGTCTTTCACTCAAATTAAGGTTCATATTTTGTATTTCATCCCAGAATCAATCTTAAATTTTAATAAAATATTTTATTTATATTTTTACTATTTTATGTATATAATTTTTTTAATATATTAAAAATTAAATATAATATTAAAAATTAATATAATTTTTTTAATAAATTATAGAGAGTTCATACAATAGTGAAGCACCTCACTAAAAAAAAAAAAAGAAGTTGAAGTTTTTGATAGAATAATAGAGGTCGGGTGCCACTGAAGTTCGAGCTACTTAACAAAATGATGAAGATGAAATACCTTACTTAAAAATTATAATATGAGCCTCATGACAAAATAACAGAGATGAAACACCTCGCTAAATCCAAGAATGATGCTGTCTACCAAAGTTAGCTAGATTGTGGGCTATGATATTATTATTTCTATTGACATGTATCCACTATGCCATTGTGATTTTTTTTATATAGAAAAATATGTCTAAGCATAAGGAGTTTATTTCCCAAGAGATTGAATGATAGCTTGAAAAGATGTTGGTTAATGATTTAGTAAAAACTCTAATCCTAGATGCTATGTTTCGTCGGGTAACTTTTAAGCTATCAAATATGATAAATATTTCTACCTAGATAGGAGTGGAGGGGCGGTGTTTGTCGCATCCCTCCAACACAAGTTTGTTCTTCTAGTTAGAAAGAAATATATGCATATAAAAAAGGAGTAGGGATTAAATAAGTCCAATAAGAGGAGGGGTCCCTTTGATTCCCTCAAGGCAAGTACTGAAAATACTATCATCAATAAGAAAAGGAGCTATATATCATTTGGCTTTAATTTGGTAATGAGAGATGCAAAAATGATAATTAAGGCTTGTCTACTATTAAGGCTTTGAAGTAGTTATTGAAGGGTGAGTCCAAGCCCAACCCTTTCTTCAACCATGATCCATTCAATCATATGTCCAAATTGGAATGTCTATTGGAGTTTAGTTTTAGCAAGGTGCCAATAGTTATGAGTGAAAATGCACTCAAAACAAATTTGTTTAGTAGAGTCTTGACTATAATTATTAACTAGACAAGAGCAAATATAGTTGTGTAGAAATCTAGATATCTACTCGGAGGCAAGTAGTATTTTTCAAAGTAATTTCCAAAGGAAGATTTTAAGATAGGAGATAACAAGAAGGCTTTACATTGTTGTCCACCCATGTCAATTGGAATTTTGGAATACAGATCTTTCTCTAATGTACTTATAAGTAGTTTTTAGATGACTATTCCAAAGGGGTGAGGAGTCTACACCAAAATATTATCACAGGGGATCTCGAGGAGAAAAACCTATAAGATGGAGGAGACAAGATATGATCCATAGAAGCTATATAAAGTATGTATGTTCTATTTGCTATGATTTAAGAGCTCATGAACCATGCTAAATTTAGAGATGAGGTTGACATTAAGATATGTAGGCCATTGTAAGAAAGGGGTATTTCCAGCTCATAAATCTTCCCAAATAGATATTTGCTCGGCTTGGTAACAATAAGAGAAAGATCTTTCCAAGTGTAAAAGAAGCTTTAGGAATTAATGCCAACGAAGTATGAAGCATGCCATATTTGACTAATATTAAGTTAACCCAAATATGATCTTCTTAATCCAATAAAGATAGGAGTTTGTGGGCACCTATGCTAGATTTTACTATATGAAGGTCTCTAAGCCCAAGCCTACCCTCACACTTTAAGCTAGTTATACAATCCTAGTCGAGGAGAAAAATCTTTCTTTGAGATGAGTTGCTATTCTAAAAACAGTTTCCGGAGAGCTTAATGATATTGTTAATATTAAAGCCAAATATCCATGTGTTTATAAGGGTGTCGAAGGTAATTGATCTCTAAGTTAATAAGGATATATTTTCTAACCTAGGATAATATAGTATGGTTCTAGTCTTGAAATCTGATAAGAACTTTCTCAATCATAATATCTTAATACCTATTGGAAAGTCTACAATAATAGATGTAAACACCCAAATAATGAAAAGGCTAGTTGCCCTCTTTTATTCCATGAATGTTGTAAATTTGGTGCGTGGTAAATAGATTACAAATTTTAGGGAATAGGATTTCAGACTTGCATTTGTTAACCTAAAGGTCGATGATGGTAGAATAGAAATCTAGAGACTTAAAGAAGATTTCTATAAGACTTCTCATTAGCTCTAATAGAGAGGATGATGTCGTTAGTAAATATTAGGTAAGTGATTTTGAAGCCTTTTATGTTAAAAGATGATATGTTTTTCCTATCAGAGAGGTCATCTAAGATGCTGGTGAAGATTTATTGAACTATGATAAAGAGAAATTAGAATAATGGGTTTCCTTGCTTGATGCCTTTTCGATTGTAAAACTATGGAAAAGGAGAGTTATTGATAATGTAAGAGAAATAAAAAGAGGTGATGCACATATTGACCCAATCAATGAAATGAGAGGGGAAGTTTATTCGCTATAGAGCTTTAGTGATTGCTTCCCAGGAGATAATTTGATATGAACCCGAGGGGCCTTAGCCTTGAAGTAATATATAGTGTGCATAAGTTCATATATAATGATAATATTATCATGTATATAATGACCCATAATAAAGGCAAACTAATTTTGAGCAACCAAGTTTCTTATCAAGTGTGTCATTATATTAATGATAACAGAAATTTATATAACATATTATAAAAAGAATTATGCTTGAATTAAGATATTACAGTAGAATTGGTTTTCTTCGGAATGAAGACCAGATAAGTCCTAAACTAATGAGGGATTCTAAGGTATGAGTGAATGAATTGAATGCCTTAAAGATGTTAAGCCCTAGAGAGCTCCAATAGCTCTTATAAAATTCAATAGTACACCAATCATAGCTAAATTAATATATAACCTACTATGAGCATTAGATGGGATGGACAGGAGAATGGTCCAAGAGGGTATGGTGGTGGGAGGCAGAGAAGTATTCCACAAATTAGTATACTAATTAGTGAAGGCATCTCTAATGTTGTCAATGTTTTCTAACTTAATAGAGTGGATGGTATTGGCTCTCTTTCTATACCTATAATGAAAGTATTTTATATTTTTATCGACCTCTTGAAGCAATTTAGTCTTTAACTCTAGAACTCCACTTAAGATAGATTTGCCTAGATAAGGCAATGAACTTGTTGTAGAGACATTAGAGTTTGGTATGATTCTCCAATGTTAAGGCAGAAGTGATTTCTTTAAGTTCAAGATTCTTGATCTCTAGCTTAGTCTTTATTAAGCCCTTATCAATATTCCTTAGTTGGTTTTTGCTCCAATATTAGAGTTTGTGTTAAAGGCTAAGGAGACTATGGTGTATAGCAATCATAGGGTTAGTAGTAAGGTCCAGAGAAAACCAGTAATCATTGATAATATAACCAACCTTATGGTACTTAGGCCAGTAAGAATCAAATCTAAAAATCTTGTGGAAGTTCTTAATATGAATAAGGTGGCTAAGGGAGATAAAAGAAGAAAAGTATAGTAAGAGAAAATCAAGGAGAGATGCTTAACATGTGCATGTAGAAAGGAAGAGAGCTAGACATTCGAAGCCAAGGCTCTGTCAAGGTAAACAAAGATGCAACAGACACCAAATTGGTTATTACACCAAGTGAAAGCCAAACCTGAGAAACTAATATCATAGAGATTGTAATAAAAAATAAAATCTTAAAAGACTTTAATAGAAGAAATATGCATAAACTATTTGTCACCATATTTTTTAGAAGTCAAAGTAATGTAGTTAATGTAGGGAATTCTTGGGGGCTACATCACATGCACAGCGAAAGAATAAAAAAATAAAAACCCCAAAATTTCCAATGATGTGTTCGTTATCGTACGAAGATTGGTGCGTAAAATCCACAAAACTAAAAACGACGTATATGAAAGATTGTGTTATCTAGGGAGATTGTATATCCCTAAATCCCTGCAGATCTGTAGGAGAGGGTGAAGAATGTCAAGTGTCCTCCTCTCTAGCGGTGATCCACATAACAGAGCTACGACGATGCTCCTCAAATCTCTAGACCTACTATTTAAGGAGGAGAAGGGAAGAGGAGAATAAGAGGTGGCAACCAAAAACCTATAGCCTATAAACATTTGGTTCCCTCCTATTTGTAGACGTCGTTTGTCAACTTAACCATAATGGATTCTGCCTCATTGGGTATTGGAACTATATACAACTACCCAAGCCTATTAGATTAGTGGATCTCTATCCAATAATATTTTATTGGCTCTTATTGAATCTCATCTATAGGATCTAATAATTCAGGGACTTATTGGATATCCAATAAGATAGGGGCTCCAACGGATATCTCATATTCGAACCTATACTCGTCGCAATGCCTATCATATGTGTGTGACCATCTAGGCTCAATATCGAGCTGGCTGTGAGTCATACCTATCAGAACTCCTTCTGGTTTAATGAATTATTATCTCTATAATAATTCACTCGACTCATCAACTATAGACGTACTGGGCCACTACACCGTAATCTCCAAACGATATAGGGGAATTCAATCCATTGGACCTATTCATCCTCAGTTATCATGAATTTATAGTCTTTCATCCATCTGATACCTTAAAAACTATATACCGGGCTCATACAGTTTCTTCTCAAGTCTCGCTCTAGTTGAATTCTCCCAAAAAACTCTTTCTTTCTCAATCCGAATGACCCTAGCCATATATTTATCTGAGCAAGAATACATGAAATATTCTTCTCATGACACTAAGAGTGGATGATTCTCTATTGACACTCAATGGTTCTCGTAAGATTGGTTGCCACTTCCAATGACCGACTGTGCTAAATCTAAAACTTCTAGGCATATAAGTCTGGTATCAAAGAATGAAGTACTCATACTGGACATCCTTGGTGTCTCAAGTCTAAGGACCAGGTATACCATTGGGACAATAGAATCACTGTTTGATAATGAGGTATCATTAACCATCCAGTATTTTGTGAGCGGATCAATCAGTGAACTCATTTTACAATGAGCACCTGCACTATAGCCCTAGTATCCCCACACGAGCAACTATGAGATTAGTTGCCTTCATCATATATACGGGTACACAGTACACCAGTTTGTCCGGTTATCTCGATGTCCCTCTCGAGTAACCTATGATCGAGATTATTTATGATTTATGTTTAAAAGTGAATCGGTCTTATTATCGTGATCTCATCATGATCAAATTCTCATTGCACAGATCCATGAATATCACAATATATTCATACAATAGATAATATAAAGTGATAAAATATCAAATAATATAATAAGCAGAAAAAATGTATATCATGTCACACGTGTCATCACTCATATGATTGGCTTGTATGACACCTATGACCAATAGTTAAAATCTCCACAAAGCAACCAAGAAATGTGAGAGAGATAAAGGTTAGAAAGATAATTCCATAGAGATTTATGAATTCCAATGTAGGTGTTAACATAAAGTACAGTGACTAGTATACTAGATGTGTTTTTATCTAGTTGGATTACCAAGAGACTAGTATATCACTTGCTCGCCCTTTGGCTTAGGAGATCTTGCCTTTCCACTCGTTACCAGGCCTTCTAATGAAGACATCAACATATTTGAGTGAGAGGTGGGTCTCTAGAAGGATGAGGATGAAGACATTATTTAAGACTATTAAATGTTAGATGTGTCATGGGGTATCCTTTTCTTTGGATCCCTTTGTAGTTTCACAAGAGACTATTAGGATGCTTGGTCATTAGAGTTTAGGGAGGATTTCTCGGCACTAATGATAGAGGAGGTAGTAATCATGAGTTACCTACGGAGACTTACTTGAAGCGATGACTTTTGTATCTTTGGCCCTAGTTTTTTAGAAAGTCTCATTTACTCTGGGTCTTCTTTGTCTTGTAGGGAAGTGTCGTCATTTTCTATAGAATGGTTCATTACTCAACAAAAAGCTTCCTTCACCTTATCAATAAGGCCCTTGAAGTGATCTTTTTGTGGAGGGGAGGAGCTTAAAGGTTTGAAGTTCTAAAGACACTAAGGGAAGGCTTAGAAGGTGAATTGGCCATTGACAGCATTGATGGAGATATCAAAGAAGATTTTTGAGGAGTTATCAAATAGATTGACAAGGGGAATTTGGGATATTAAAGAGGAGGTTGGTTGCGAATAGAAAGGGGAGTAAGGTGAGAGAGAACTTATAGGATGATTTGTAATAAGGCAAGAGAAGGTGAGGGTGCAAGAGGAGTTTCATAAGATATGGATAAAATTCACCCCTGTCATTGCAGGGTGAGGTGTGGCAGTCGAGGTGTGCAGTGCAATTGAGGCTAGCAACATGTTCGAAGGGTTAAAACAGTATAGGCTGCTCATAGCCATTGAGGACATTGCCCCAGCCATAGTGCTATCTCAAGATAGAAAATGAGTGTTAAATGTACCAATTATCAGTACCACTACACTGAAGGTAGGGTGAGTTGGTTTAATTGAGTTTGGGTATATTGAGGCTTGAGTATAGTTGGGTGGAGCTAAGATTGAGAGTCTTGGACCACAGTCGAGTCCTCATCCATGTGATCCAAGTTAAAAGTAAGAATTGAAAGTTTATTGTGATAGGTTGTGGGTGCATGACTATTATAAGAAGGGCAAGTATTGTAATAGGTCTTTCTTTGGAGTTTGATCCAGGCTTATACAACTCCTTAGAAGTCTTAGTGTTAGGATGGGTAGAGGTAGAACAATCACATTTAATATTGGGAGTCAATTTGTTGGAGTCATACTCGTTGAAACCCTCTTGCCCACCAAGGTCGATTACTCTGACAGCTTGTTTCAATTATATTGATTGATATTGTACCCCATAATGCCATATAAAAAATAAAAATTGGGATTTTCATAGGTGATAGTTTGAAAAAAGTTGATATCCCCTAATCTAACCTAGATTCTTAGAGACAATGAAAGAGAGTAATCTAACATAATACAAATTCGTGTGTACCTTCCCTTTGCAATCGAAGCAGTCACAATATCCACTTTTAATGGGATTCCAATGCATGAAACAATTTGGAATAAGATTCTAGGAAACATCAGTTTGATAGGGAAGCCAATAAGCTAAATCCAAGTGGGCATAGTTGTCATGATCTCCTTGAGGGGCTAGAAGTTTTCATGCCAGGGGAAGAGGTTTTGTGCCACTTCCTTAAGGAACCAAGGGCTGCCTGTGAGTGTGTTTATCATGTCTTACTCATTTCAAAATCAAAAGTACAAAAATTTATCGATGAGGTGTATAATCTAGAGTGTTAATTCTAACTTCTAAAGGGATAAGAGCTTGACTCGAATGACTTCTAGTGGTGGGGCTCTTCCAAAGAACTTCTCATACAAGTAGAGCTTCCAATTGTCTTTGACGTGTTATACCTTTAATGAGTCTAGAATTGATATAAACTTAGAATGCTTCTAAATCCTCACCATCTTCATAGCCAAGTATGCATTAAAGCACCATGGGTCTACAGAGTAAGTTTGTTGAAAAAGACTAGCCTGAAGGGGGTCATTGGAAGTTTTGTGAGGGTGTTACTTTGGATAGAGACTATTCTCCTTGGTATTTTTCAAATTTTACTCCAGAGAGAATGGTTTTACCGTAGGTGCCAATGAAGTATCATTGGGAGGGAAGGAGTTGATAGGGGAAGAAGGAGAGCTCATGCTCCCACGCTAGATTGTTTTTATTTATATTATTTTTTTAATAAATATTATATATAT
>LVTN01000127.1:89768-100632 GCA_001649415.1 Musa itinerans | reverse complement strand
TATATATATATATATGACATGTTTATTCCTAGTGGGTTCTCATTGGTACATATACTCGCGAGCATAATTATCAAACTCTCAAAATAGTAATCAAAAGGTGTGAACATATCTTAAATAAATAATAATAATCATCAATCATCCAAATTCATGATCCAAAATATAGAATTTATGGACACCAAAAACATTCAATTCTTATTCACATATACTATAAGAATTGTGTAATTTATAATCATATATCATATTATTTGATAACTCCATAAAATTTAAATTCAATTCAAAAATTATTAACAATCACTTATAAACTAGCAAGATCAATGAAACAATATAATCATAAATCAAACATTCACCGTAAATTCACATCAATATAAAAACTTTATATTTAACAGTCTAAATTTAAAGCTATAAAAGGTCTTTTAACCTTTAAAATAGCATACACCAATTTAGATTTTTAGACAAGAATACAACTAAAGTGTCCTTTTATAGTAATATTATATTAAACTAAAAACTTACTACAAAGCTCTAGTATTTCACTATATTGACCAAAATCTAATATAAGGGTGAGTGACAAGCTAATTTGAAAAATTTTACAAAGTTTAATAAGTGTCTATCATATTTGTGGCATAGAAATGAGATAATGTATAGAGCCTATGATGCTCTTGTCAATCCTAATAACTTCATTTAGATGTGGGTGAATGGAGCTCTCAAGAGACTAATATGAATAACCATCCAAAAATAGGTGGATAATGATATATTATCAAAAGACTTACTTATGTGTTACTATATGCACTATTGATATCAAAAGACTTGACCTTATGTTTTATATTATTCTTAATATACTCATATGATATACTTTGCCACATTTTTACGAATGAATCTAACGAAACGATAAATATAAATATACTCGAGTTTATTGTCTTGCATCTTGATATTGATTTACTTATATGAGCATATTAAACACTTTGCTATATTATTATGAATATATCTTTTTTTTTTAGTTTTGATAAAGTTTCACATTATCCCACAAGTACTGAAGTACAATAAGGATATTCTAATAAAAAAAATAAGAATATATTGGAAGCACAACAATAAAAATATATATGTCATGCACATATGAAGATAATATGAACTTTTATATAACTCATTCAATATAATAAGAACCGGTAATAAGCGATGCTAAGAATTTATAATAGCAACCCAAGACTCATTTGAGAGAGGAATTTTAACTCTAGTCAAGTTCAAAATGGTAAAAATAAAAATTTATAAATTTAAGAATAAATCTATTCTAATAGAATTTGTAAAGCATATTGCACTAGATATTTGATAAGAAATTAAGCTCCAATTTATTCAAATAAGATATTATTAAAAAGATATATGAGTCTATTTTTAGATGAATTAAGTTTACATAAATTAAAGTTATCTACAAATAGTTATAAATAATTAAATACAAATATATCAGAATCAACTTATTTTTATTTACTAGGATTTAAGAGATCACTTAAAATTAACATTTTGATAGATATTTATATTTAAAATTATTCAAATTAGATATTGATATAAAGATATGAGAGTCTAGTTTCTAATAAAAAATTACTTAAATCAAAGTTTTGTATAGAGTATTATAATCTAAACAAGATAGATAAGTTAGATTATTTTATCTTAATTTGATAGAATTTAGGGTTAATGTCCATTTTACTCTTGTGGTTTTGGTCATATATCACTTAAGCTCTTACAGTTTATTCATATTTAAAATAATATCTACATCTTCAAAAATATAGCATATAAGCTCATCTTATCAAGTTTGAGTTAATAAACGTTAGAGTCTACATGGTATGCTGGCTTATAATAAATTATTAATATAATGATATATAATTTAAGTTTTTAAAAAAATCTATTTTAGCTCATATAGTTTTGGTCATGGACAACTTATGTCCTTATGGTTTTGCTTGTATCTAAAATAATACTTATATTTTCAAAAATAATAGCATATAAGCCCCTTATATCAAGTTTGAGTTAACAAATGTTAGGGTATGCTTACGTGGCATTCTGACTTACAATAAATCATTAATATAATAACATATAATTTAAATTTTAAAAAATTAAGATCATCATCAATGGTGGGAGGAGGCGTTGTTGTGGAAGTGACCACCAGCAACATCACCAAGCAATTGTTGCCTAGTATGGTGTTGGATGCACATAGCCTCTCGCGTTGACGACAAGCTCAGGAGTTTCCGGTCATGTCTTAGGTGGATGTGCGTCGACCAGTTCGACACTAGGCATGTAATAGTCTCTTAGTCCCTCTTCCTCCTAGGCGTCTTCGTCCCTGTCGCCTCTCACTTTGTCCTCTCTTGCGCTCCCACTCATTATATTGGTGATTTATTGTGAGTTAGCATGCCATGTAAATATACTCTAACGTCTATCAATTCAGACTTAAGGAGAGGGGCTTATATATTACGTTTTTTAAAATGTATGTTATTTTAGACATAGATAAAACCATAAGAGTTTAAGTAGTCCATGACAAAAATCATATGGGCTAAAATGGACCCCTTTTCTAAGTTTAAATTATGTGTTATTATATTAATAGTTTATTATGAATCAGCATGTCACGTAAGCAAATTCTAACGTCTGTTAACTAAAACTTGACGATGGAGGTTTTTATGCTATGTTTTTAAAATATATGGATTAATTTAGATATGAGTAAATCATAAGGGCTTCAGTGGTCTATAACCAAAATCATGAAGGCTAAAATGAATAGACGTTAATATAATGACACATGTAGTTTAAGTTTAAAAAAAAATATCTATTTTAGTCCTTGTGATTTTAGTCATGGACCACTTAAGCCCTTATGGTTTTGTTTATATTTAACATAACCCATATATTTTAAAAAGCGTAGCATATAAGCCCATTTCGTCAAGTCTATGTTGACATACGTTAGAGTCTGCTTACGTGGCATGTTGACTCACAATAAATCATTAATATAATTATATGTGTAATTTAAGTTTTAAAAAAAAGTCTATCTTATCGAGGAAGGGGAAGCGATGGATGCTGTAACGATGGATGAAGGCGAAGAGGTAGAGGTAGGAGAGACCGGAGGTGGAGGTGAGAGAGGACAAAGTAAAATGCAATAGGGACAAAGACACCTAGGAGGAGGAAGTGGAACCAAAAGATCATTGCATGTGTAGTGTCGGATTGATCGATGCACATCCACCTAAGGCAGGACCAGAAGCTCCTAAACTTGTTGTCAACACAAGAGATGCTGCATGTGTATGACACCCTACTAAGCGACAGCGGCTCGGTTCTATTGTTGGTGGTCGCTTCCACGATAATGCCTCCTCCCGCCATTAATAGTGGTCTCAATTTTTAAATTTAAATTATACATATTATTATATTAATAGTTTATTGTAAGTCACCATGTCACTTTAGCAAACTCTAACGTCTGTTAACTCAGACTTGAGATAGAATGAACTTATATGCTATATTTTTAAAAATATAATGATTATTTTAATATAAAAATCATAAGGACTTAAGTGATTCATGATCAAAAATCACATGAACTAAAATAGATATTTTTTAAAAAAACTTAAATTACATGTATCATTATATTAATAGTTTATTATGAATCAACATGTCATATAAATAGACTCTAATGTCTATTAACTCAGATTTGACGGAAGAAATTTATATGCTATATTTTTTAAAATATAAAAAATATTTTAAATTCGAGTAAACCATAAAGACTTTAATTTATAACCAAAATTACACGGTAACCTTTAACCCTTTATTCTACGTCTATAGCTCCATTTACATTTGTGTTTGCCCGTTAAGGTGAAGTTTGTATATTGGTTAATATTTATATAATATTTATACTCTATCAGATCATTTTTTGTCCATAAAACTTGTGATTTCTGAGGCAATACGATCTTCAGGTAGAGAGACGACGTCTGAGCTCTGTGTTGGCACCACATCCTCTGTCTCGTAGTTGTCCTCGTCGCGCAGAAGCTTCTCAGAGCCATGAGCAACCACGTCTTTAACGACTAGAGTTCTGTGCATGCCCGGAAAGAGCTGCTCATGATCGGTATCCCCTTTCGCTCCCACGAGCACCATAATCTTCGAGAGGTCGACGCCCCATCGTATCGATAGGTACCTGTAATGATAGCTAGTCTTGCTGTCAAGCAGAGAACGTTGTCTGAGACTGCGGTCGGGGAATCAAATAGGTGAAGATATGGACCTCAAGGCGGATGCCCTTGATGCGAAAAGGGGGACGACGTTGAGCCGTGTGCTTGCCCGTGTGTATACTAAGTTGCAACGAAAGCCTCGCATCCGAAGCCTTTGGCGAATGGCGTCGATCTTGCGAACCTGAAAGCAGAATGAAGGCAATTGGATACAGCTAATTAACTTGTTTTTGTGTGTCAAGACGGAAGAGCTCACTCTGTCGACGGCTTTGACCGAGTACGCGAGGCAATGGGGACGGCAGGCTGCATGGTCGGCCGTCAGACCGCCTTCGGGGGTCTCATCCAGCAGCGCAAGGCGCGGCACAGCGGACTTGACGTGCTCCGCCGGCCACTTGTACTCCACGTGCTCGCCGTAGTCCACGTCCTCCGGCGGATCCCGCCACGGGTAGTACACGTCGCTCCCGCTCCCACACACGAGCGCGTCGAACTCGCCGGGATCAACGTGGCAGCACTTCAGCGCCTCCACGGCCTCCGCGGTGGTAGACCCCGTGGCGAACACGTACCCGACCCGCCCCCTGCCGACGGCCATGGCCGCGTCGAGGACGCGCCTGAGGTCGGAGAGCGCCGGACGGCCGTCCTCGCTGTAGCAATCGACGGCGACGACGACGAGGCGCTGCCTGCGGCCGGGGGCGTGGTCGTTGACTGCGGCGGCGTGGGGGCTGTAGCGGTGGCGACGGAGGGCTTCGATGATGGCAGTAGGCCCCATGTCGCTGTTGGCGGTGGGAGGGTTAGCGAGGTCGAGGGGGGCGTCGAGGGAGAACCGGAGGGAGAGGTCGTCGCCGACGTCGCGGAGGGATTCGCTCATGGGCTCGAGGGCGCCGGCGGTGGGAGGGAGGAGGCAGGAGGAGGACGACGGGTGGCCGCTGAGGGCGCGGCAGTGGTCGACGTGGGAGAGGTAGGAGCGGCAGTGCTCCGGCCACGAGAAGCGGTGGATGTTCTTGAGGCCATTGCGGCGGCAGTCGAACCAGAGCGACTTGTCGGCCACCAGCTTCAACAGCGCGTCCGATATCGCGCTTTGGTCGTGCGGATCCACCAAAACCCCGTTGTTGAGCACCTGCGATCAAACTAGTCTTCATCAACACCGAGAAAGGATCTATCAATGCTGCCGCTTTGATCACATTTCATCCTCTGTGGTTCATGTTGTGAATTCTTCAAACACAGTAATGAAAGATCCACGTAGAGGGAACCTTCAGAATGTCCACAGGTCCTCCATTCTTGGTTGCCACCACTGGTAAACCATAAGCAGCTGCCTGCAAAACAAGAGACAGTTTATGCTCACAAACCCATAACCGGTATGCCACCTGAGATTCCTGTACCTCTATGAGAGTAAGGCCAAAAGGTTCTACGAGAGCTGGATTGATGAAGACTCCCTGCATAAATGTTGACGAAGATAAGACGGACAATTATATGTTTGACTTGCTGCTAACTACATTCAGGTCTCAGTAAAGTCACGTCTGTTCTCGTGATGATCATGCTCTGATCAATACCTTGGTCTTCGCTGCCTGGCGATAGATGTGGGGGACATCAGACTGTTTGTGATGCTTGGGGTAGGCCACCAGACCGTATAGATCGTACCTGTCGATCAGCTTGAGCACCGTGGTAAGAACAGCTGCGCTGCTGCCGGACATCTCTTCGATGTCGTCTCTGTTGCCCAGTATCAGGGTCTATGACAAAGGAAGAGCATAAGCACTTGTGGCCCTGACTTCAGTGAGGATAGTGATCTATCAAGGAGTACCAAATTAGCGAGCTCCCGGAGACGGCTGCACTCGCCGAATGCCTTTAACAGAGTCATCACGTTCTTCTTCGGGTCCGGCCGAGACAGTGCAAGGATCATCGGCTTGTGAGGATTGGTAAAGAACCTCATTATCTGCTTGTATGTTGACAACCTTAAGTATGAGCTCGAAGCTTAATCAAGTGAAAAGTTTAAAGCTTGTAGTACGACCTCAGACCATATCGGAGGCAGATCCCTTCTGCTTTGAGCTCCGTCAGAGCCGATCAAAGATGAGAGGTCCCCATCGCCTTCCATCAATTCCTGCGTGTTCACGTAGCTGAAATCCATCCCTGGTGGTATCACCTATAATTTAAGCCAAAGAGTATGAGAACCAGAAAATTATCAGAGACATCCATGCATGTCAGAATTGTGCTAGGTGAATTGAGTTCTTACTTACCACCATCCTCGGCATGTAACGCCCAAGGCAACCGACGCCTCTCCTCCTCCTCACCCTCAGTTTCCTCTCCAGTTTCAGATCGAATCCATCGTACAACCCCCACTGCTCTTCGATCTCCTGCCGGGTGCTCGTGACGACCATCTCCGCCGCGTCGAGCGCGACCTCCTCGCCTTCGATTCTCCTCATGATCCGGTATGTGGAATTGATGTCCTCCCGGCTGAGCCTCCCTTGCTTCAGGAGCTGCTCCAGCTTGTTTCGGCCCAACGAATGGCCCGTCATCACCATTGGCACGTTGAGCAAACCGGCCAACCGGGCCGCCACCTCCCCTGCATCGGCATAGTGCCCATGTATCACGTACGGCCAAATCGGCTTTCCGCCTCCGACGCCGCCGTCCACCTCCGCCACCTGGTCGGCTAGTACTCGGGACACGTTGGCTATGTGGGCCAAGGCCCGATCCACGAACTCGGGAATGTGAGGCCACAACGACTCCTTGGGTATATACCTGAGTAAAAACTTCGTGATCGTAAGATCAAATGCATGAAAACATTCACGTCATGAATTATGATGTTGGATTTTCACCTTTCTCGGGGTCCACACGGAAGGCGAATTACGTAGGCTCCGCAGCCGTCATTGTTGGTGGATCGATCCACGTCAGAGAGACGAGTCAGCATCTCGACCGGCTCACCGTAGGTCCAGTCCACGTCAGGGGAGGAGATCTGGCGAGTCAGGAGGTCCACACGATAGACGCCGTTGGTGGCCGCCAGTGCTCGTGCCAATTCCACCACGTACTTCACCTGTTCGTGACACACATATAAAAGCATTAACATCATGAGATTAATGGCTTGCTCTTATTTGCCTTGTTGATGCAAAACCTGTCCTCCAGTGTCCGAATCCCTCCCCAATTCCATGTTCTCCCCACGTATCAGTCCATGCAAGCTGCCATGAGACCAAATCATAAGAACCCTAATTGTTGGCGATCGCACAACATGTCCTGTTTCTATTGAGCTAATCACCTGATCAAAACGATGTACAGATGCTTGCTCTTCCCGTCCTGATCATCCTCCGACCACATCTTCATCTCCGAGTTGATTCGAGGCATGCTGTCCTTGGGAGGCTCTACCTTCTCCCCCTCCGATAGCTCCGAGATGTCCGCCGCCGCGTCCTTGCTCCCCTGCTCCCGCTCCCGCCGTTTCTTCGACAGCCGCTGCGCCTCCTCCCACTGGATCTGTTCATCCGCTCCAAAGTCATGTAAGCAAGTGCCAAACGAGAGGAATAAAAGCAAACATGTTGCGCTCATCACCAAAAGCCAGCACCTGCTTCTTTTTGCGTGCCAGATGCCATATCCTCCAGCACATATTCTCCAGCCGATTGTTCCGCTCCTGGCTATTCCTCGTGGCCACCACCTGTCCATGAATCAACCACATGCACCGTGGAGGCATGGCATTAAGGCGCATCTAATCGAACGACAGGTCGAACAGGGATTACGCCGTAAGCCATGGCGAAGAGCAAACCTTGGTCCAGGTCTTGTGGAGGTCGGCGTCGTCGAACCGGCTGACGACCTCCTCGACGAAGTATTTGGTGGGGCTGTATCTTTCCACGCCGCCACCGCCGCTGCTGGCGGAGCGAACCACCAGCTGTTTGAGGGCAGAGAAGGAGAAGTTGCGGTCACGGAGCCGGAGAGGCTGTTTGGGTCCGGCGTCCAGTATGGCCTCGAGGTAGCCATTAATCCACTCATTTCCCGCCATCTCTGTACCACTCGGCGCCGTTTTCCCTCCTCTTCTACGCCCTCTACAGGAAAACAGAGAAGGTCTGGTATTGTCTTTGTGGAGTGAAAGATGAGGAAGAAGAGATGAAGGGGGAAGAGGGGAAGATGAAGGTTGCTCGAGTTGTGTTGGAGCGAGCAGGGCCTTCATTTATATAGGGGTTGATTCGAAATTTTATTCCAATTCGAAAATAGGAATACCAACGCCAATTATTATTATTTTCTTCACCCCTTTTATTAAATCACTCCACTGAGTAATTATTCCCTGTTGATCATTATTATTATCTTCTAAGATTGATATACTTAAATTAATTTAATTTTAAATATACTGGTAATTTCGTTTTCGTCGATTATCTTTCATTAAAAAAAATTAAATATATGATATCAATTTAAGACAGTTTAAAAAAATAATAAATCAGAGATTAAAAAACAAAAAAAAATTAAAAAAAATAATAATTTCTCATAAGCTGACTTTGTATGTATATAATGGGTCACATTTGGATCTCAAAATATGAGAGAGGATTACTGCTCATCAGCAGGTAAAACCTGTGACTTTTCCATGTCACAGAGCATGGTCTCAGACATAAGTAGCAGATGCCTTCCTACTTAGATGCAGTAAGCTTTAGGTAGGATGAACATTAGCTGCCAATCAAGCGGAGCAACTGTGGATCCAACACCTCAAGAGCATCTTATCAACACTTTCGGCACCACATGACCTGTGTGCCACTGCCCAATGCCAAATTCCAATTCCAAATGAGCAGAAAGAATCAAGTGGAGGAGGAAAAAGAGAACAAAAAAACAGGCAAAACAAAGAAGTAACAGGATGAGGAAGAACAATGAATGGCTGTGGGAAGCTGGAAATGGTAGCAGTCACAAGTTGAGAGAGAGTGTGTTATCTTGAGGAATATCCCATTTCCATCCCTGCTTTGCTTTTTTTCTCGAGTGCCAAAGCGGGAGGCTCATCTGGAATTCCATGAAGCTTCATCCTGACTCGAAGATTGGTGCGGGATTTTTGGGATCATTCCTCATCACCATTATATTATTCTTCCTTGCCACACAGAGTTTTCTGTGAGAATGATTGGGGCCTCATCACCTCCCTTGCTAGAGTTCAAAAACATCATCTTTCGTACTTAATGCTAATGGACAGATTCCAACTGTGTGGAGGCTTTCAACCACATCAAGGAATACAGGAGGATGGCTTTTTGTTACTGTAGGAGGAATCCAACGCCGCTTTCTTAGAGTGAGAAAAAGTGTCAGACGTCTCTCTCTGGCTTTTGATGTTGCAGGCACGCTCTTCAAGCTTCTCCATCCGGTGATGTCACAATCCTCCAAGGATGCTTCTTCTTGTTCTACGACCTGTAGTTAGAACACCATTTTTCTCCTCCCCGATTGCTTCTTAACCACTTTAACCATTGATTCGTCTTAGCAAAATTGACTTGATCTAATTCGTTTCTCAAATACAAAAAATGCATATCACAATGTTTGAACGAGATAAAAATTTATCTCAAAAACGAAAAATATATATTCTCTCTTTTTTTACCTTGGCTCATCGATAAAAAAATAATATTTATATCTCGTTTCTTTTATCTCATTTGTTTCGAGAATAAAAGATGCTTATATGACGAAGATAGTATATATTTATAAGTGTCAAAAGCTCATAAGTATCATTTTTGAAAAAATATATATTATTTTATATAACAACATTCATGTAATAACAAATACATTCCTAATAATGTCATTTTATATAGCACATCACTATAACAAAAATATATTTTTATTTATGGTTCTTACTTACATATCCCTCTAGTTTTAACTGCAACAATATCTATTTATACGAAAATATATTGATGTGAATTTTACAATCACAAACTAATGTCTACATATTACTACGGTAACTCAACCACAGTAATAGATAAATTACCTCATGAAAAATAATTATAGTAATAATTTATTTTTGAAAATTTATTATGTTTTATCACATGGATAATAATCATAATAATAGATTATAAAACATACAAGATAATTTTTTTTTTAATGATTATACTTAACAACCGCTAGGATATATCACAATCATTTCATAAAATACTATCAAATTCATTTATCAACAATAACGTTTATACAAAAATAAATTAATATTTAAGCATAGCCAACTTTAAATACAAAATTCAAAGACAAAATTTATTCATGTAATAACTAATTTACTAAGTGAATATATCTCGTCGGTGTTTGTGTTTGTTTGGTGATCGTACATGCTACAACTATAAAGTCGTATGTGGAATCAACAAGCTAAAAGACTTGGGAAGGAGGGACGAATTAAAGGACCGGATATACTATGATGTTTGTGCCAAAGTTACTCCCTGACAGTGGAGAATCAGATTCCTCTGTGCCAAGAAGGAAGCTGTTCCACAATCCTAAGAGCATTGGCACATTCTTGGCATCCTCCTTCCCACCTCTACTTCAAGCATTGGCTTAGATTCTTCAAGCAGTGGGAGGATCTCCTCTTATATTTGTAACCTATTGTGACGATATCAAGATTACTATACTTCTATTTTCCTCTCTCTCTCTCTTTGTTCAATAACTTAATTCTTCTTTCCTCTGATGCTATGATGCCTCTGAATATTTTCCTCTGAATAATAAAAAATCAAGACAAGCATAGATTTTTTTAAACATGCTTCTATATATATATATATATATATATATATATA